>JAHKKF010494668.1:0-16212 GCA_019740295.1 Labeo calbasu | reverse complement strand
AATATAAACTCGCAATTGCGAGTTCTAATGTCTAATTTTGAGGGGAAAAAAGACTGTGTTCTCAGAATTACAAGTTTATATCTCATGATTATGGCTTAATAAGTCTCATTTGCTTGTTATAAAGTCAGAATTGCAAGATGTAAACTCACAATTCTGAAAAAAAAGTCGCAGTTGTGACTTTATTTCTCACCAATTCTGACTTTATGACCCGCAGTTCTGAGTTTATATCACACATTTTTTTACAGAATTTCTCAGAATTGCAAGTTTATATCTCACAATTCTGAGAAAAATGCCAGAATTGCAAATTGTGAGGAAAAAGTCGCAATTATCTTTTTTTTAAATTTAGTGGCAGAAACAGGCTTCCTTAAAAAAGGTCAGCAATCTTCAGCAATTAAAAAACGAAACAAATGTTATGTTTATCTAAAGTAACTTTTGCTTATTAGTATGGCTGAATTGTATCATCGAAGGTCATCAGCAAAAACATTGGTTAAAAAATGGGATTAAATAAGGATGTTTGTGTTATTTAACTTATTTAATTACTGCAGGTTTGCATAATGTTCTGAATTTGCATTTCACTGTTTTTATTAATTTTGAGTAATACTGAGCGAGATAAATAAACGCGTTCACAAATTAGTCTAGAACTACAGTAAGATTATGTACAGCGCCAACTGCACTTACTCCCGAAGTAACTGGCGTTACTTGTAATGCACTACCCCAACACTGTTTTATACATTTTAAATTGTAATATTTTAAAATACTAAATAAATGCATCTATGGTGAGCATAAGAGACTTTTGAGAAAAAATTACTGACCCCAAAATTTTGAACAGTAGTAATAAAACATTTATTTCTTTATTTTGCATTCAGTTTTTTTTTTTAATGCAGTCACTGACTGAGACCTGTGTGTATTTTTGGACAAACATCAACTATTTGTGATCTTTGTTTTGTTTATAGTGCTTCTAGAGGTGATGAGGAGCTACCTGATGATTCTGTTGGATTCATCTGGATCTTGGTCTTGGAAATCTCCAAGCTCACAATGTCCGGCTTCCAAAAGAGCAGCGGAGTCTACCACCAGAGACTCTTCCATGTCATCGATAAGTGGACTATGTCTGTCCCCGTCATGGTCATCACAACCCTCCTCCATGACCACATCAGATTCAGCACCGGGACTCAACAGATCTATGAGCCGTGATAAGAAAAGGATTAGAGCGAGCACGAAAGCAAACCAAGACAAGTAAGTCACGTGATGCATAATGTGTGAAATAAGCTGTCAGTTTAACACCACCAACCATAGAAAGCAGAACATGAAAATGAGCAGTTTCAAATTTCCATTCAGAAAAAGTACTTTTAATAATATCATATTATAATATAAATAGGGAAAGTTATAATATAGCCCCCACTGCAGTCATATCATTATGCTCTTTTGCATTTGCATTAGATTTTACGCTTCCTGTTAATGTACAGAAAGAAATTCCATTTTTATTGGTCTGGTATTATAGCAGATAATGTAAATTTATAAGAATATCAATTTTAGCATAACTATCATAAGTGATGTAAACAAACAGATTTAGTTGTACAACATTACCCCATTTTTTCATCCGAGCACATTATGCGTTTAATGTTCAGTCAAATAAATGTTGTTTTTGTCGTCAAATTGCAGCGTTGATCATTGAATCGCATGAAGACGCTAAAGTTAGACTTGCCTCCGTTTCTTGACACCTCTCCGAGGCAGTTGTTTGGCACTTTGGGTGCACATCGTTTATGGCAGTTGAATTTGCAGTCTGAGACAGTGTGAGGGAAAAGAGAGTAGAGAAGAATGACAGAGCGACAGAGAGAGGGAGAAAGAGTTAAAGGGGGGAGCGAGGGAGAGAGTTTACTACCAATCTGGCGCATAAACATATGAGTTCCTGTTGTGCTGGTGGCTGACAGGCTGAGACCTCGCACATTGAACACATGAACATTAAAGCTGTTTGTAACAGCCCAGCCAACTGCACTCTTTACTGCTTGGCACATGGCATATATTCCTCTTACACAAACACATCATATATAAAAAGCAGCTGTTGTGTCCCTTTATATGCGTGCTCTGTTCTAGATTACACAAAAGGATCAACAAATTTTGCGATCTGTTACACTGGGATCTATAAAGCAAGCATCAATACATTACATATTGGCACCTAGTAGACTAAAAATAGACAACATTTTGAAAATATAGAATATTACGGATACTATTTTTGTAGCATGTACTATGTACTACTGTGCAGCAGATTTAATTTATGCATGGAACACTACATTTAAGCTAAATCTAGCAGTGCACAACCATAGCACACTGTGCTAAGTGCTGTCTCCCACAATGCAATGCATGCAACTTGCATTAAACTATAGCAATGGACTCTTTTTTTAAATTTCCAGGGTTCTCAGAAGCAGAAATCCAGGGTACTTCTATAGAGATGAATGGAAACTTCAACAAATATCATTTTTTGCATTCACATTTGCTGCAATAGCAAAAGAAAAAAAAAATCATAATAGCTTTCTATAACGTTGCAAAAAAGGAATAAAATATAGAGAGATTAATTACATTTGTCAGGAGAGAGAGACACTCTCTCAGCCATTGTATCAGAAACACATTAAGAGCATTAAGTAGTTTTCTGTCATTTATTGCCAATTTAATGTAACACAGATTATTAGTGTTATAAATGTAGTATATTTTCAAATATATATATGTATGCTACCAGTCAAAAGTTTTTGAACAGTAAGATTTTTAATGTTTTTAAAGAAGTCTCTTCTGCTCACCAAGCCTGCATTTATTTGATCCAAAGTACAATGTGAAATGTGAAATATTTTTACTATTTAAAATAACTGCTTTGATTGAACTGATTTGAATATATTTTAAAATGCAATTTATTCCCGGGATTAAAGGTGAATTTTCAGTAACATTGCCCCAGTCAGTAGTGCCACATGATCCCCCAGAAACAATATGCTGAAATGTTCAAGAAACATTTATTATTATTATTATCAATATTTGAAACGGTTGAGTACATTTTTTTTCAGGATTCTTTGATGAATATCTGCTTTGTTGAAGGATCCAAAAAACAGCATTTATCTGAAGTAAAATTTGTAACATTATACACTATACCATTAAAAAGCTTTTTTTTTTGGTAAAGAAATTAATACTTTTATTTAGCAAGGCTGCTTTAAATTGTGATGATATAGGTATGCTGCAAAACATTTCTATTTAAGATAAATGCCGTTCTTAATATAACAATATTAAATGTTTTTGAGCAGCAAATCAGAATATTAGAATGATTTCTGACGGATCATGTGACTGAAGTAATGATGCTAAAATTCAGCTTTGAAATCACAGGAATAAATTACATTTTTAAATATATTCAAATAGAAAACAGTTATTTTAACTAGTAAAAATATTTCAAAATTGTACTGTTTTTGCTGTACTTTGGATCAAATAAATGCAGGCTTGGTGAGCAGAAGAGACTTCTTTAAAACTGTGGTTCTCAATCCTGGTCCTGGGTGGCCCTTGCTCTGCACATTTTGCATTTCTTCTTTATTTAATGCACCTGATTGAGATCATCAGCTCGATAGTTCAGTTTACAGATCTCTCTCCTAATGAGATGATGATCTCAATCAGGTGTGTTAAATAAGGGACATTTGAAAAATGTGGAACAGAACCACTGCTTTAAAAAACATTACAGATGTTACTGTGCAAAAACTTTTGACTAGTAGTGTAAAAAAAAAAAAAAAGTTGTTAGAATTACGATGTTAATAACAGTGGCAATGTGTAATCAAAGTCTGTTAATATTCCATTGCAACTGATTATTTTACCATATTGCCAAATCATTTTTTTACACAAAGCTGAACTAAAAATTAATGGAAAGTAACCTTTATTTCAAGCATGCTTTAAATTAAACACTGAACATGGTGTATGTTTATGTGACAGAAATATTAAGTCATATGAAGTTACAAATTCAGCCATTATTTGCATACTGTTTCATATTATGTTTTTAAATATGTATGCAGTATGCAGTACACTAGTATTTCAATTTGAACTACTGAGCCTCATTATCTGTCTAAAACAGTCCATCATTTATATAACAGCAAAACATCATATCTGCTGGAGAAATTATAGTGAATATTATATTAAACACATTTGTGTACTTACCATAATTTGTGTAATTAGTTTTAATGGATATTGTGAATAAATTGCAATGCTTTCTGGACAAAGTAATGATTCACAGCAATTAGTAATAATTTTTCAATGGTGGCTCAGATGAGTTAATACAGTTTTATTACAGAGTTACACGGAAACATCAGCATCAGTGGGGATTTAGACGAGGTGCGTTATTATGCAAAGCAATAAGATGCTAAAACAATTACTGTATGACAATAAAGTGTAATATTTTCGAGACAAATCAAGCTTAAAATATTAAGGAGAAGCTCGTACCTTTGCACTGTAGTCCCTGACGAAACAGGCCCTTGAGGAGCTTCTTGCAGTGCTGGCAAACGGTGGGGCGCGTGTAGGAATGAATGACAAATGTGTGTGGCACCTTCACTTTAGACAGCAGGATCTTGTCTAACTCTATTGGCCGACCTATATAGGACTGAGAGTTGGAGCGGCCTCTTCCAGGAAAGATGTCAGATGGTGTTTTTTGCTGTGAACAAATAACGTAATGTTTCGTGATGCATAGTCACAGGTTTAACTGTATTTTTAGTACACTGTTATTTTTTATAAATGTCAGGTCAGGGTAATCTGTTAAATTATATTGGGGCAAGTTGTCACACTGCAATGAATTTAGATTAATCACGATTAATCGCAATTAATCGCATTCAAAATAAACAGTATTGTTTACATAATATATGTGCATGTACTGTGTATATTTATTAATTATATATAAACACACACACACATGTATGTATATATTTAAGAAAAATATGTTGTTTATATATTAAAAATATGTATATATAATATTAATTAGTGCTGTCAAGCGATTAATCATGATTAATCATCCAAAATAAGTTTTTGTTTACATAATAGATGTGTGTATACTGTGTATATTTATTATGTACGTATAAATACACACATACAGTATATATTTTGAAAATATTCACATGCATTTACATGTAAATATTTTTAATGTATAAACAACATTTTTCTTAAATATATACTGTTTATGCATGTGTGTGTATTTACATAAACTTGCACAGTACACACAAACTGTACACACTGTACACAAAAACTTTTTTTTGGATGCGATTAATCACGTTTAATCGTTTGACAGCACTAATAATTATGAATATAACTATATACATGTAAATACATGTAAATATTTTCAACATATATTCTGTATGTGTGTGTATTTATACATACATCATAAATATACACAATATACTCACATATTATGTAAATAAAAACTTTTGATTTGGATTAATCGGGATTGATCATTTGACAGCACTATTTCATATTTTGGAGTTTTTCAATAACTGTTTTAGGTTTCATACTGCATGTTTTTAGTAAAAAAAGCTTATAATATAACAGGTTGTTTAATGGCAAGTGTTATTGTGACAACTTACCCCTATAGAGTGTGAATACTGGGGCATGTTGTCACAAAACAACTATATCTTTAATCCTGGGCAATATAAGTTTAAATATTAAATAGATTTCAGCCAAGACTTTAATGTATGTGTTTATACAGAAACGATCTTCCAAAAATAAATTTTTTAAGAATTGAAGAAACATTTTTTGGAGAAACCTGTGACTGTGCTCTTTCAGCAGTCGTTAAATCTTGCAAATGCTATCAAAAGCAAATGAAAAGTATTCATTTGTCACACAAGTTCACAGGTACTAACCCGAGCCAAGTCAGCTCCACACCGCTGTCGATTAGGTGAACAAAAAACACGAGGGCTCTACGAGGTTCATGCTGAGGGAGATTGTTGTATATGCTGAGCTTTGATGAATTTGCATCAACTCAGAACAACAACTTTCTCATCAAGCTGATCTTTAATGTGCTGCTGATTGGCAGAGATGCAGATGTCTTACCACCTGTTGTGAATAGATCTGACATCACGCAGGTGTGCATAATCAACTATTCAATGTGCTCTAAAGAAAGAAAACGATCAATAGCTTCCTGTTGCCATGTTGTACACTTCACCAAAGGCCTTAAGTAGATTCACGTGGAAGGTAAGGCAATCGTAGTTCAGCTAAAGTACAGATGCAGTTCATTTGCTATAACCTGTCTAGGTGTAGGGAACATATTAGAGAGCAGTTAACAGATGTTTGATTCTCCCGTCAGCAGCCGATTAACAGTTTTCTTCAAACAAACTCTACATGTGTACCACAACATTCCTTGTGTCAGGTTAAAATGTCTCAACCTCTTGAAGAAAAGAGCTCTCTATCTGGTTTAATAAGCTTCAAAACAGATTAAACAGATTTAATTTTTCATACTGCATACAACAGGGGATGTATGACAGACAAAATATCACACGGCGGTTAGTTAGAGCTGAATTAGTTAGTGCCTACCTCCATGCTAGGACTGACAGGAGACTGGGCAGGAATGAAAAGATGTGTGGGGAGAGGTAGAGAAAGACAGACAGAGATTGAGTAGTGTTAATAAACAGGACAAGCATGCAGCACTAGCATAGGGTGAACAAACAGGGACCAAATCTATGATCTCTCATAACATCAGACAATATTAGGGGAATGTAACTGTTCTATTTGTAAGATTCATGTGGGTCGTATTTTATATTTGAACATTTACACTGCCGTTCAACAGTTTTTGATCAATAAGATTTTTAATGTTTTAAAAGAAGTCTCTTTAGTTCCATTTATTTGATTAAAAAAAAAAAAAAAGTAATATTATGAAATATTATTGCAATTTAAAATAACAGTTTTCCTTTTTAATATACTTTAAAACATAATTTATTTCTGTGATGCAAAGCTGAAGTTTCAGCATCATTGCTCCAGTCTTCAGTGTCACATGATCCTTCAGAAATCATACTAATATGCAGATGCTGCTTAATATTTTATTGGAACCTGTGATACTTTTTTAAGGATTCTTTGATGAATAAAAAGTTAAAAAGAAGAGCATTTATTTAACATAGAAATATTTTCTAACAGTATAAATCTTTACTTTCACTTTTTATCAATTAAACAGCCTCCCTGAATAAAAGAAAGAAAGAAAGAGAAAGAAAGAAAGAAAAAATGTACTGACCCCAAACTTAGTGTATACTGTTACAAAAGATTTCTATTTTAAATAAGTGTTGTTCTTTTTAATGTTTTATTCATCAAAGAATTCTGAATAAAAAAACATCACAGGTTCCAACAAAATATTAGGCAGCACAACTGTTTCCAACATTGATAATAAATTAGCATATTATAATGATTTCTGAAGGATAATGCAACACTGAAGACAGGAGTAATGATGCTGAAAATTCAGCTTTGCATCACAGGAATAAATTACATTTTAAAGTCTATTCAAATAGAAAACCACTATTTTAAGTTGGAATAATGTTTAAAAAAACATTTAAAATCTTACTGATCCCAAACTTTTGAACGGCACTGTACATTTCATTATGGTGTGGATCTAATTTTGTCATCAAACTCACCAGTAAAGCTTCGTCAGAGGTGCTGGGAGACGGTTCGGCAGACACAGAGCGAGTGTTGGTCAGACCAGTGAGGGACACGTTAGATAGTCGTCGTTTACGGATGCCGCTGCAGTTGTTTGGGATTTTGAAGGCACACCGTTTGTGGTAGTTCAGCCCGCAGCCTAGCACAAAGGTAGTGACAAAAGACCATTACATGGTGGTCTGTTTATGCTAATGGAAAGCTGACAGAAGTGAAATGTTTAGACATTTACCTTCACACTTAAGCCCCTGCCTCACTAAACCCCACAGCATCTCTCCACAGTGATCGCAGAACGCTGGAGCTCGATATGAATGAACGAACAGGGCGTGAGGTCTGATCTGAAAATCCTCCACAGTAGCTGAGGCTGAAAGTTTAAAACAACATACACAAAAGCTAAATGTAGATTTTTCATCTATGTTGATCCAAAGTAAGATCCAGTAGAGCAAATACAGTGTCTTTCTCCTCAGAGAGGAGTGCATCAATCTGTGATCAAAAACGTGTAATATGTTGTAGTATATTAGCTAGTTTTCATTTATCACAATTACATGACCGTAAATAATACACTACTTTTGTTTTGGAGTAGATGTCTTTCTGTTTTCAGTCGAAAATAAATTAACGTTTTTGTGGAAAACATTTCAGAATTTTTCTCCATATAGTGGACTTTAATGGTGGTCAACAGGTTGAAGGTCCAAATTAAAGTTTCACTGCAGCTTCAAAGTGCTTTACACGATCCCAGCTGAGAAATAAGGGCCTTATCTAGCGAAACGATCTTTCATTTTCTTAAAAAAAATGATATGTGAGATTAGTTCATCTGTGTACCTCAGTTCAAAAAGGTAGGGAAGGCAGAAAAACTCCATCTCATTTCTCCTCCAACTTCAAAATTGTCTGACATCGTTGTTTTACCTTTGTAAAAGGTGTTGCACGTTCACTTTGTAAACACTGGGTCAGCATTTCCACTTACGTCATGCATGTGCGATTACATAATACATGTGTTGGAGCTAGTGCGAGACAAGCATTTATGATTAAAAAGTATATAAATGTTAATTTTGTTTCAGAAAATGACAAATTGTTTTGCTAGATAAGGCCCTTATTCCTTGGCTAATGTTGTGTAGAGCACTGAGAAGCTGCATTGAAACTGCAATTTGGACTTTCAGCCTGTTGGAAGTCCACTATATGGAGAAAAATCCTGGAATGTTTTCCTCAAAAAACCTTTCTTTTTGCCTGAAATAAGAAAGACATGAACATCTTGGATGACATGGGGTGAGTAAATGAATCAGCACTTCAGAAAAAAATAGTAGTTAAGTTGTAACCTGGACACTGTCCTAAGTTACAAAAGCTAAGAAGTACCTTATTTACAGCTAAATATCTGTACGTATTCATACATTTTGAAAGCGTACTGCCCCAGTGACAGCTTTGTACCTTTTTGAGGTTTTGTGGTATTAGCTGGTTTGTTGCACTTTAAAACATTCCATCCATCCTTATTTAAAAAAAACTTACATGAACTGTTTAAAAATTAATCTAAGATTAAATTAGGTTGACACCCTCATGTAAGCTTACTCTCAATTCTAATTTTAGCTATTTATTTTCACCCTGTAAGGCACCCAGCTAATAAGCAAATAATCAAGCTATAATTAATAAAGTGCCTGAGCTTGACCACAGCGTATTTCTGTGCTGTACACTTTCATAGAAATATGTCCTTAAATTACAACACTAGCATTGTAATTTTTTACTGAATAACAGGAATGACCCCTGTGTCTTGCTCTAGAGCACAACAGCAGCAGAGTAAATTTTATATTTAAAAATGTATTATAATTATTTATGTGGAGAAACATAATTTGTGCAAAAAGAAATGCTGAAAGAAGCTTAAAAGAGAGGGTTGAGACACATTTTAGTAACGTACTTTACCCCCAACAGCATGTGGGCTTTTACGCCAAATATATCCTTTCACTTGTTTTAACAGTTACTGAATAACTGTTTGACATTCAACCAAAGTGAAAATCGTGAGTCTTTTGTCTCTTAATATGTGATTGTTTCAGGGTTTCTCATTAGCTGTGTAAATCTGAAACATTTGATGATCCATGACTCACTTCACTTTAACAACCACAATTACACTTCACAATTACAACATTAAAACTGATCAAATTACCTCAGATTTGATCTTTTTCATTATTCTCAGCTAACTGTCCTGATACTTGCAATTAACGTGATTTGTGCATTTTATTTGAAGTTGCTTTGGTAAAACCGCATCTGGTGAAAACATCAATGTAAATCCTTTGTAATTCATTAAAGGATATGCAATAGCTGATGAGAGACGTCAAGTTTTGACAACCTTAAACTCTGAAACATCTGTTATTTGTGCGCAATTGTGGTTGTTCAAGTGAAGTGAGTCATAGATCATCCAAAGTACTTAATTTCCAATTTACAACTTCAAATCATAATTAAAGTTGTTTTCCCATAACAACTCACATAAATAACCACAGTTTTTGTTTGCATTATTTGGACTTTCGACTTCATGAGGGAATTTGCTTCGCTCTTAATCCCAGCAGCACTGAGTAAACATGTCATGATTAAAAAGGCAAACAAATGTTGCAGAGGGAGTTATATCTTTATTTTATGAACCGTCCTCTTTCGAGCTCCCACAAGGCATGTGTATCTTTGGGGTACAGATGGATGAGAGGGTGGGCCAAATCCAATCTATCAATGGCCAGTCTGGCACGCTTTTCCCATCTCCACAGAACTGCCACAAGGCCTGGGCAGCAGGCTCTCTGGCCTTGCCTAATTCTAATCAGATGGGCAGACCGTGTGTCTGTCAGGGTTAATGGGCTAGAGATGGTGGTCCCTTTAGAGGGGCCTGTGGTCAAGCACTAATTAATTAAGGACTCCTTCTGAGTGTTCGAGAGCTTTAAAATACAACAAAGAAGCCGATTAAGAGCTGCATGACATCTATATTTCCTGACCTCCAAGAATAATTCTCTGCGCAGCACAGCGTAATCTTATAGAACAGAACGGAATCCAGAGATATGATGAATTTTAATTGCCATCCAAACTCTTCCAAACAAACCCAGCTTTATTTATATTTGCAAATTGTACTATGAAAGGGAAGCTTTTGGGGTGGTTGGAGTGTTTTGATTGGCTCTTGTTGGCTGCATGTTGACAGGACCAATAGCGGCTGAGTGGCGAGCGCAGCGGGGGAACTGCCTGCCTCAACGCACGCATGTTGCCTCCTCTCCAACATGGCTTCCCCTAGTACGCTCAAGTAGAATACATTCTGATTAGCCATTCTGCAGCTAAATTACCTCAATTCATTCAAATTATTGTTTTGCCTTTTGTTTAAAGGCCAAGATATGTTTGCAAGTTGAACTACCTGTAAACTGTCATTAAATGCTTCAGGGAAATGAGTATGATGCTGAAAAGGCATCCTGAGTTGACATAATGCAAATACTTGTTTCTCCCGTCGTTTTTTTCCTCGCTGCCGGTGGAAATGGGACGTTTTCTGGTCCAACACTCTCTGGCCTGCGATTGGGAATCACTATTTGGCACACGTACACTTCTTAATCGATATTCGCGTGGTTATTAATCCCACACGTTCTGTATAGCGCTTGTATCTTTGTGCAGTTTCTCGGTTGCAATTATGTTGATCTCGGCACAGCCAAACATCCTGTCAGCGCGCTTCACTGAAGCCAACCCGTGGTTACTCTAAATTTATCCAGCAGAAAATAGACTTCAAGCAGACTTTAAGGACCGCAACAGACTGGGTAGAAACCCAGCAGAGAAAGCGTAGGTCATATTTTCATGAAGCGCTGCTCTTTTTAATTACTGCAGGAGATACTGTCAAAGTGATAATCCGAGAGATCAGCATTTATTGGCCCGCTTGTTGCGCCTTTTTTCAGATTCAGGCCAATTACAAAGCATGCAACTTTTGCTTTGAAAACATATGGTGAGCAAGATCAGATTTTCTTCTAATGCCATCAGAGAATTAATTTAGGCTTTAAAAGTGCTGTAAAATAAGTTTACTTAAAGGAGAATACAAATTTTCTGATAATTTACAAGTTGTTCATGTCTGTCTTTCTTTAATTGCAAAGAAATTAAGTTTTTTGAGGAGAACATCTCAGGATTCTTCTCCATATAGTGGACTTCAGTGGTGGTCAACAGGTTGAAGGTCCAAATTGCAGTTTCAATGCAGCTTCAAAGGGCTCTACACAACCCCAGCCGAGGACTTATCTAGTGAAACGAACGTTCATTTTCTTAAAAAAAAAACAAAACAAAACCTTTTAACCACAAATGCCCATCTTGCACTAGCTTTGCGATCATCTTCACGTATTACGTAATCATGTTGATGATCAGGTCATGCGCAGTTAGTTCTTCGTCTGTGTACTTTGATTCAAAAAGGCAGGGTAGGGTGAAAAACTCATCTCATTTTCTCCTCCAACTTCAAAATTGCCCAACAGCGTTGTTTTACCGTTTTTTGTAAAGGGCGTTTACAAAACGCCTTTTTTACATGTTTGCTTTGTAAACACTAGGGGCCAGTTTTACTAAACAGGGCAAATTAGCCCAAGTGCGCAATTCCAAAACAGTGCCGATGGGAAGGGAAATTTCTGCGGGTGATTTACTAACAATGCACAAATTAAAGAACACAGACGCAACACTCCAAAAAAAATAATAATTCGTTGGATGAACTCAATTTAATTGAGGGCAGGATTTCCATCCAATAAATATGTGTAACCCCAACACTTAAAAAACAAATTCATGCAATGAAATGTTGGGCCAACTCAGTTTGATCAAATATAGTTTAAATGAAATTGATATGTTTATGAAGTGATTATTTTATGCTTGTTGAGCTCAAACTAAAAAATTTAACTAGAAAACAAATAACTAGGCAGAATCCTTCCACACTCAAAAAATGATACATTGGATTTACTTAACATTAGGCATTAGCCACAAGATGGCTTTGTTACATAAATGGCATGCCCAAAGTAGTTGTTTATTTTATTATTAAAACAACTTTAACTCATGTTAGCCTCAACCCAAGCACATGCTCTACACTTCACCACAATGGTAATCCCCAAAACACTAACATACCAGAAACTGTTTTAAATACAAACATAAAAGAACATTAAACATTAACAAGTCTCCCAATTTTATCATCTTAATAAAAAAATGTATAAAATAACATTTTATTTCAACATTTACTCTCCTTATCCAGCCCTGTGCAGAGCATGACGGGAAGGGGAAATCTACTTCCTAGTTACTACTAGGAAGTTTTACTAGTTCTTGGTAAAATGATTTATGTACTCTCAACTCAAATGAATTAAGTGGTTGTAAAAATTGTGTTGAATTAACTTATTTTACTTAAGTAAATTGAACAAGAATCAAATGTTATTTTTGGCCTACTTAATTTAAACATGTTCTTTCAAAATGAAAATATTGAGTTGAACCAAAATGCAACTATTTTAAGTCAGTTTAACACAATGCAATTGTATAAATGGGAAACCTAACCTATGGTGTTAATTGAAAATATATATTTTTTTAAATAAACAGAACAGTGTTGTAGAATCATTTTTTTGAGTGCACGGTACGTTGAAAAGAACCGTAGGCCAAAAAATGAAGGTTTGCTAGAAGTTTTGATAGACTTGGTATTGTGTGACTCCTAGTTGAGGGTTCCAAGTCGTCTTTTATTTCCTGAAGCAAATTAAAAATAACATGGCTTGGCAAATGATATGTTCAGATCATGTATTCTTCTGGTATTCCAAATAATAATGTGGAAAAAAATCCTCTCCCCTCTACCATGCACTCTTCATTCTCTGCGGTGCCTCCTCCTAGCAATAACTGCAGACATTTCAAGTGCAAAATAGTTTAAGACATGCTTTTTTGGGACGCTGAATAATAGCGCAAATGGCAGTAATTTGACGAGCGCAAACGTTAGTAAAACGCGTTGCGTGATTCATTTGAATACGTCTGAAAACGAAACTCCTACAAATTCATATTCAATAAGGTCATGCGCAAGAATAACTGTCCACGCCTTTTCAAGTGCTAATTCTTCATTGTGCATCTTTGGTAAAACCTGACAGTACAGTTTTAACGGCAAAAGATTGGCTGTTAGTAAAACTGGCCTTAGGTCAGTACTTCCGCCTACGTCGTGCATGAGCTTTTAACATGATTACGTAATGCGTGAGGTCGGGCTGGTGCAAGACAAGCATTTGTAGTTAAAAAGTATATACATTTTTATTGCTTAAAGAAAACGGGATCGTATAGATCCACTTGAAGCTGCATTGAAACTGCAATTTGGCCTTCAACCCACTGGTCACCGCTGAAGTCCACTATATGGAAAAACATAAATTTCTTTGCAGCTGAAGATGTTCATGAACAGACATGAACATCTTGGATGACATGGAGGTAAGTAAATTAAAAAGAAATTTTTATTTTGGAAGTGAACTTCTCTTTTTATTAGTAAGGGAAAACTATGAGCTGGACCACTGATTTACTTTTGCGCCAGTAACCGTTGAAATTGTACCCTTTGAGAAAAATGACTTAGGTCCCTCAGGGGGTGTCATAATTAATAACCGCTGACCTTACTTTTGTGACAGTTGTAAAACTCTTCTGTGTTACTTTACAGTGAAAGCAGCTGTCAAGTGTGTCATTGAGAAGTGTTACTCCGGGCTCCCAAAGGCTCGTCTATGAGAATGTGTGCATCTGGGTGTGTTAATCACCTGATTCATCTTGTCGCAGACACGCACAAGTACAGAGAAACACACCAGACCTGGTAGAGAGGCTGGGGGGTAGAGGAGGTGTCAGTCCTCGCTTTATCTCGTCAGAATAGACTTCACTCAATTACCTGACATAGCACAGGGAGGAGAGGGGGAGGAAGAGAGGGGAAGGCCTGCCAAGTGTTTGTAGAAACACTTTAGCAGTGTCAAATGCGATACCTCCATCGCTTCCTCAGCAAAGCAACTCCGGTTTTCACACCGGGTGCGGCATCAAAACTTGGATGCGCATCAACTTTTCCAGAGTGGGAAATGGAAGGACTACGAGACAAAAAAACACTCAGAAATGGCACAGGAATCGCACTCTGGTGTGTGGCAGACTGCAAAAACTTTGGCGGGTGTTGCAGCAAAGTCACAGTGTCTTGTCTAACTGATCTATAAAACAACGTGTCACGCCACAAATGAGAAAACAATGCATGTACATCTGCGCCTTGGGGCACGACTACACGCTGAGCAATGCGCCACTTACCTGACAGGACGACTTCCACCAGGTCCCCTTCCATAATTTCAGCCGCGCACCTCACCAACTGCAGGATGTTCTCCGAGTTTGGATCATGACGGAAAAGCAGAATCTTGTCATACATTCCGTAGAAGCCACATTCTGGGAACTGTGATTGAAGAAAAGTGATGTCTGTCAGGTTTTTACCAAGGAAAGGCTATACTGAGTGGGTGGTGGTGTGTAGTTTATGATGGTTAGCTTATATTGCTTGTCTCTACTGATGCCAGACATATAATGCGTCTAAAAGCCCTGCCCACATATTCAAATTACAGACAACATTTCTCATACCTCAGGCTTTTCATTCAGCTATTAAAAAGTACTCAGAAACCACATTATGATGCTCATGGGACAAACCTGACTGGCAAAAAGCAGATTTGCAGGATTAAATGCTTTTTTTTAACCTCCTTTTTTCTCTCTTTTTGACTGCTCCTAAACAGTTTTACGAACAGCAGCCTCACAATCAATTCAATGTCAAAAGAAGAGAGCAACATATTGACTGACCCGTGTAGACCGCTGGGGAAATGGCTCACTAGCCTCATTCCCTATTGATCCCTGCTGGGTTGAGTTGCAGCAACACTGCAGAGAAGGCCTGCATGTAATGGCAATTCAAACCTACACAATTCACAAAGGGTACTCACATCTAAGCTATTTGGCTTTTATTACACCACAAACAAAAAGATCACAAATAAAAACTACTCTGGCTGTCACAATGAACTTGTATCTAGACTTCGCATTTACACTGACATCAATCTGTAAGTTCATACATGCAAAATATGCCAGTATATAACGCTGTGTTGAGTGTCAGCTATTGAAATGGAATATATATATATATATATATATATACACATACATACATACATATATATGAGAAAATATGTGTGTGAATTTGAATTTAAGTTGAGGTAAAATATATTATTGCTGTTCAAATTGAAAATTTGAATAAAATTAATTTAAGTAGAATTAAAAGAGAATGAAATTTCATTTTTGATAATAATTTAATATTTTCTTATATGTAATATATAAATATATATGACCAATTCAAGAAATGTCACAAATATTATCTAATATAATCTAATATAATACAATGTAATATAATATTATTAGGGCTGGCAAACGATTAATTGTGATTAATTGCATACAAAATAAAAGTCTGAGTTTGCCTAATATATGTGTGTGTACTGTATGTAATTATTGTGTACATATAAATAATATATATATATATATATATATATATATATATATAATCAGTTAAAGAAAAATGTAAAAAAAAAATGAATTGAAGTACAATTAAAATTGAATAAAATGTCATTTTTAATAATA
>JAHKKF010494666.1:0-17202 GCA_019740295.1 Labeo calbasu | reverse complement strand
TATATATGCTGCTATATATATAACACTGGTTCAATCTAAATAAAACAGAAATAAAGTAATGTTTAAAAAAAATCAAATGGCAAAAACAAAATTAATAAAAATGTTAAAACAGAAATACTTAAAAAAAAAAATTAAAGCTAAATAGACATATTGTAAACAAAACAAAAAAATTAAGAAAAGTGACACAAGCACATAACTTAGACAAAAATTAAAAGCTAATTCGAAATATTTATAGATACGTTAATGGTATATAAATATTCAAATAACATGGGTAATTTCAAATTCTAAGTAAAACAGAAATAAAGTAAACAACATAAATGAAAGCTAAATGGTAATATTTAAAAAAAATAAAAATGACAAAAACAACAAAAATAATAAAATATGGTAAAACAAATAATTAAAAAAATTAAAGATAATTAGAAATATTTAAAAAAAAGAACTAATAAACGTGACACAAGTACATAACTTAAACATTAAAACAAAAGACAAAAATTAAAAATTATGATCATGAGAGTAAAGGCTAATTCAAAATATTTATAAATATTAAATATAATATAATAATAATAATAATAATAATAATAATAATAAATATAATATAATAGTATATTAATAATATTAAAATAACACTGGTGGGATCTAAATAAACAGAAATAAAAATGTAAAAAATAGCTAAATAGTAATACTTACAAAAATCAAAATGACAAAAACAAAACAAATTTTAAAAATGGTAAAACATAAATAATTATAAAAATTAATTAAAAAATAATTAATGTTAAATAAAAAAATACTTAAGTATTTTAATACTTAAAAATTTAAATGGCAAAACAACAATTATTAAAAATTGTAAAACAGAAATAATGTAAAAAGTAAAGATAAATAGAAATATTAAAAAAAGAACTAATAAACGTGACAAGCGCATAACTTACACAAAAATAAAAAATTAATATGAGAGTAAAATTCAAAATATTTATGAATACTATAACAGTATATTAATAATAAAATAACACTGGTGGAATCTAAATAAAACAGAAATAAAATGTAAAAAATAGCTAAATGGTAATACTTACAAAAGTCAAAATGGCAAAAACAAAAAAATTATTTAAAAAATGGTAAAACGGCAATAAATGTAAAAAATAATTAATGCTAAATAAAAAAATTACTTAAGTATTTTAATACTTAAAAATTAAATGGCGAAACAACAAAATTAATAAAAAAAATTGCACTAAAAATGAAAACTGAAAATATAAATATAATTAAATATAAATTATAATCAATTAAAATAACCATGGTGCCATGTAAATGTAAAACAAGTAAAATAATAATATATAAAATCTATAGAAATATTATTTAAAAAACTAATACAATTTTAAAAAGCACATACCGAAATTACTAAAACTTAAGCAAAAATAAATAAAAAGGAAACTAAAAAATACGGATAATTCAAAATGTTGATGACTATTTTAGTAGTATGTAGATAATACAGAACACTGGTGCCATCTAAATGTAAAACAGAACAGAGATATTAAAAAAAAAAACTGCCAAAACCTAAAACAAAATTACTAAAATTAAAAACAGAAAACCTAGAAACAAAATTAGGTATTTTATGTATATTTTAAGTATGAAATAATTTGACATAATAATAACAATAATATGCAAATACTACTAAAATAACTGCCATGTAAATGCAAGTGTGTTGTGTATGTTATTTTATTTAAATGTATCTAACTTGGTTTTCCTGTCTTTATACCCAGAGTCTGAATGGCGTGTGGGTGAACGGGAGTCGGATACCACCTGGAAACCCCTGTTTACTCAAGCAGGGTGACTCTGTGCGCCTCGGCGTCCCTCTCGACGGCAACCCTGTGGAGTTCGACTACATCCTCGTCCAGAAGAATTTCAGTGAAGTCAAATCCTTCTTATCTGGGAATCTCAGCAAAGAATCCGCCGCTGCTTCAGTAGGCCAAAAACTGAAAAACTCAAAGCGTAAGTTTGATGGAGACGAGGCGGAGCCGTGTCCCACGCAGCACTCTAAATCCAAGCTGTACCGCAGCTCCGGCCCGGATAAGTCACGTGCACAGGCCTGCCCGTCCGGGGAACGCCGGGAAACTGAGAAATTTTCCTCTAAACCCCTGGAGGAGGACAGATGCGGCGATAAAGCGGGAAGCAGCTCGAGCGGCGGCATTGAAAGCAGTCAGCAGCTGGCTAGCGTACAGCGCTACAACAGGAACCTGATGGTCCTGAAAGGCCGCATGGGCGACACGCAGAAGCGCGCAGCTGAGCTGGAGCGGCAGCAGCATCAGACGCCGGAGCGAGAGCGGGAGATGCAGGATCTGCAGGCGCAGCTGGAGCTGCTGCGGGGTCAGCTGAGGTCACAGCAGGAGCAGGCGCTCAAACGCATGGAGACCCTGGAGAAATCCTTCTGCGAGGAGGAGCGACGTCTGGAGGTGAGTGACCAATGGGAAGGGGTGTTTTTTGAGGGCGGGTTTGTAATAAATGGCTGCATTTGTTCACAAAACCTCTCCCGAAAGTGTCCATCGTATGCACCAGAATATTCACCAGAAATATTATCCAGCTAGTTTTCGCTTATTGTTTTATGAGTACTGTGAATTCGGATATACAGTACTGCTCTGCTTGCATAATGCAATTTTGGCTACAGCCAAAGTGAAGTGATGACCAGTGTTCTTAGTGGTAATTGAAAATATCAAAAATCATTTTCATTATTTGAAATTAGGCTGAAATAAAATATGAATACTAGATAAAAAAACTTATATAATATTAGAAGAAAAAAAATTAGAAATTTTGCCTTGGCAACTGAAAGTTCTAACATTATTAAAACTAAAATAAAAATACATTAAAGCTAATTTTTACAGAATTTTATGTAATTATATTTTATAGAATTTTGATGTTTTTATAGAAGCATAAAAAATTAAAGGAGTAAAATAGAATAAAATTACAAACTCAAATAAAATTAAACTGAAAATATGAAAATGGAAGTCAGTTCTAAATATTAATAAATACTGTAATGGTATATAAATAATACTAAATCTAAGTGGGTGAATTTCATCTATAGCATCAACACAGTGAGAGCTGGAGTGAGGTATTGTTATTTTAAATAAAGAAAAAAATTTCATTTTAAATCACAAGAGTAAAAGCTAATTCAAAATATTTAGAAATACTGTAATAGTAAATAAATATTAATATAACACTCGTGGGATCTAAATAAAACAAATAAAATGTAAGAAAAAATGAAAGCTGAATAGTGATGTTTAAAAAAAATAAGTAAAAAATGGCAAAAACAAAATTAACAAAAATTGTACTAAAATGAAAACTCAAAGATTTAAAAAAGCAAATTAAATATGAATAAATATTATAATCACACAAAATAACATTGGTGCCATCTAAATGTAAAACAGAAGTAAAAAATAATAAATAAAATCTAGAAATATTTTTAAAGAACAAATAAAAATTTAGAAAAAGCACATACCAAAGATTACTGAAATTAAAGCTAAGTAGTAATATTTACAAAAACAATCAAAATGGCAAAAAACAGCTAAATTAATAAAAAATTGCACTAAAAATAAAAACTGAAAAAAATAATAAAATAAAGCTAATTAAATATGAATAAATATTATAATTACACAAAATTTAAATAACCCTGGTTGCCATCTATATGTAAAACAGACGTAATGATGATTAACACGACAATTACTAAGCCAAAAATTAAAATGAAACTGAATGTGTAATAATAACAGCTAAATTATTAATTACTAAATATTATATTATACTGTTAATAAATTATAATATAATATATAAATAATACTAAATTGTAATACCATGGTAAATAAATTTCAGAGCCATATCTAGTGCATTGTGACAAAATTCGGATGTGCAACTTTACAGTATTAATATATATATATTTTTTAGAATCTATCTAGTTCACATTGCTCTTTTCCATCTGGAGTCCATGATCATCAAAACATATTTTTGTTATTGGAGTAAAATTAAAAATCTCTAAATATAATTTACATGAAAAACTTAATGTTGCCTTGTCAATTGTAAAATAAATGAATGCTAAATAGTTATTAAAAATACAAATGATTAACACAACAAAATTACTAAAACAAAAATTTAAGTGGATCTAAATGTATAAAAATTAAAGCTAAGTTGCTAATTGATAAATATTATATTATACTATTAATAAATAATATAATATAAATAATACTAAATTGAAATAGCATAGTGAATTAATTACAGAGCCATATCAGTGCATCATTGTGACAAGGTTTGGATGAGCACTTTTGCTATGTTAATATTTTTGTTTATTTATTTATTTATTTATTTTTCAGAATAAATTTAGTTCATGTTGCTCTTTCCATGATCATAATTTTTTATGTGAAATAAAGTTAAAAAAAAATAAAATAAAATATATATATATATATATATATATATATATGTATGTATATGTGTGTATGTGTGTGTGTGTGTGTGTGTGTGTGTATATATATATATATAAATAAATAAATAAATAAAAGCTAAATTATTAATTAAATATATTACACTATTAATAAATATAATAATTTGTAAATACTAAATCAAAATACCATGGTGAATGAGTTTTAGAACCATATCTAGCGCATCATTATGACAAGGTTTAGATGAACACATTTACTATATTAATATTTATATATATATATTTTAGAACATATCTAGTTCACGTTGCACTTTCCCATTTGGAGCCCATGATCATTTCATTTCACCTCATCACACATTTAGATGAATTAATAAAGCATAAGCTTTACTAATTCATCTAAATTCATGTCTGATCGACTGGCAACTTGATTTTCTAAAAGATCCAAAAGCTATCTAATACATTTCTTTTGATGGTAGTCATGATTCAAAATCTAAAAGACTGTGCTTTTTTGGATGAAGCAGGTTTGAATGTTCAGTTCTCTCTCTCCAATAATTTTAATTATTTTCAGATGATCTATTAATAAAAAGAACATCATTTTACAACTTATTTCTGGCATAACCGGAGGCGGGTCATAACATAAAGCTGTGATAATGTTGTCTGTGTGTTTACACAAATATGTTGTTTTCCCAAGACTGAAAAAGCACAACAAAATGAGGACGGCTTGAAAAAACAACTTG
This sequence comes from Labeo calbasu, assembly GCA_019740295.1. Taxonomy (NCBI): domain Eukaryota; kingdom Metazoa; phylum Chordata; class Actinopteri; order Cypriniformes; family Cyprinidae; genus Labeo; species Labeo calbasu. The sequence goes on along the minus strand of JAHKKF010494666.1, from coordinate 12,057 downwards.
AGGAGGCGTTGAAAGAGGTAAGAGAAATAAACGGCACATCATAAATATTTTATGAACTTAAGCTCAGGTGTTACATAATGTTTTCCTTGGCTTCACCAGCACCGGAAAGTTATTGAGGAGCTCAAACACGCTCGAGAAGGATTCAAGGAAGTTCTTCAAGCCAAAGATAAGGAGCTGGAAGTTACAAAGGTAGTTATGGGAAACAAGTATGCAGTAAAATAATAGCAGATAAAGAGCTAAATAAAGGAGCTCAGACAATTAAAGGGTTTGCCGAAACAAAGGTGAATTTCTGATGAATTTCCTAGCTGTTCTTTTCTGTGTAATGAAAGCAAAACGCGGTCTGTCAGGCGCCCAAAAGTTTTCTTAGACTAACATGAGTTGTGCATCACAATCTTCATGGGTGACCAGATTTGTTTTTGTGGAAGTGTAATGACATAATGCCTAAAAAGATAAAAAAATAACCCGTTCTGTGCAATAATTTGTAACCTTCTCCCACAGGAAGAGAAAGAGAAGGCCAAAGCTCAGAAAGAAGAAGTGGTCACACAGATGACTGAAGTGTTGGAGAGTGAACTGCAGTGCAGCATTTGTTCTGAGCTCTTTATAGAGGTAAAACATGATGTGAAAGGTCGTGTGAAAAGATGTAGGAATGACAGGGAAAGAACACTGACTTTTCAAAATATCAAAGTTATTTTTTATAAAAGTTCAAAAACAGTGTGTAGGTTGACGTAGTGTTTTGTGCAAAAACTCCAATGGAAGTATACAAAGGCCCCTAAAGTATTTGTATGCTTAAATAATACTTAAAAATATTCACATTTCATTGCATTTGATATAAAATATCAAAGTGGTAATGCTCAAAAAAAATGCTCAAGGTTTTCATCAGAGCCACACTGTGTCAAGAGTGTCATTCATTACTTTAATTGTCTTTCTGACAATCACAAAGATTCCAAAATGTTTGGCTTTTAATTCTTTTAATGTAAATTTTAATGTGACACTTCATTTTGTGAATTGTTTTGATTGGAAAAATGTATTTTGTTATATACACCACTCAAAAGTTTTTAAACAGTAAGATTTTTAATGTTTTTAAAGAAGTCTCTTCTGATCACCAAGCCTGCATTTATCTGATCAAAAGTACAGCAAAAATAGTAAAAAAATTGAAATATTTTTACTATTTAAAATAACTGCTTTCTATTTGAATATATTTTAAAATGTAATTTATTCCTGTGATTTCAAAGCTGAATTTTTATCATCATTACTCAAGTCACATGATCTGTCAGAAATCATTCTAATATTCTAATTTGCTGATCAAAAAACATTTATTATTATTATTACGATGATGTTTTCAGGTTTTTTTGACGAATAGAAAATTAAGAAGAACAACATTTATCTGAAACAGAAATCTTTTGTAACATTACTAATGTCTTTAGCATCACGTATGATAAATTTAAAGCATTCTTGCTAGATAAAAGTATTTGTTTCTATAATTTCTTTCCCAAAAATAAAAAAAAAAGTACTTAACTGTTTTAAATATTGATAATTAGCAAATCAGCATATTAGAATGATTTCTGAAGGATCATGTGACACTAGACTGGAGTAATGATGCTGAAAATTCAGCTTTGAACACAGAAATAAATTACATGTTAAAATATATTCAAATAAAAAAGTTATTTTAAATAGTAAAAATATTTTACTGTTTTTCCTGTACTTTTGATCAAATAAATGAGCAGAAGAGACTACTTTAAAATACATTAAAAATCTTACTGTTCTTTTGACTGGTAGTGTAAGTTAAATAAACACAGCTTTAACTGTGCCTTAAATGTCCAAAATGTTCAAAAATTTGGGGTCAGATTTTTTAGTGTTTATGAAAGAAGTTTCTTGTGCTCACTAAGGCTGCATTTGTTTGATTATAAATGCAGTAAAAACAGTAATACTGTGAAATATTATTACAGTTTAAAAGAAATGTTTCGTATTTGAATGTGCTTTTAAAATGTAATTTATTCCGCTGATGCAAAGCTGAATTTTCAGCATCATTACTCCATCTTGACCATCTTGCATAGTCAGTTTTTGGATACCAGCATAATGGCCAGTCTGTTTTGCAACTTACTGTGATGTAAAGTGACCAGTCACAGTTTATGCTTTTATATGCATTTTCTAGATGGATTTCTCTGAAATAACACCAAAAAAATAGACAAGGCCCACACATTTATAAATAAAACAAAGTTTTGATGTGCTTTTCCAGTTTTGCATATAGTGTACATACATCTGACAGTAAGTGGCTGTGCATAGGAAACTGCTCTCATCCTTTGACCTCTGTGACCCCTCAGGCCGTGACGTTGAACTGCGCCCACAGCTTCTGTCAGCACTGCATCCGAGAGTGGCGCAACCGCAAGGACAAGTGTCCCATGTGCTGGCAGACCATCACATCTCAAACACGCTCTTTGGTCCTGGACAACTGCATCGACCGCATGGTGGAGAACCTGAGCGCCGACATGAGAGAAAGACGCCTGGCGCTGATTAATGAGCGGAAAGGTGAGAGGTGCGTGACACTGTTTTTCAACATTAAAGGTGTAGTTCACCCAAAAATTGATAATTAGCAAAGATGTGGATGAGTTTGTTTATTCATCAGATGTGGAGAAATGTAGCATTCCAGCATATGCTCACCAATGGATGTGAATGGGTGCCGTCAGAATGAGTGTCCAAACGGCTGATTAAAAACATCAAGTAATCCACACCACTCCAGTCCATCAGTTAACATCTTGAGAGGCCAAAAGCTGCATGTTTGTACGAAAACAAATCAATCATTAAGGCTTTTTTTAAACTTCTAACTGATTCTTCTGGCCAGAATATGAGTTCATAATCAATAATAACACTTCCTCCACTGTAAAAGGCCATCTCCTGTTGTCCTCTCGCTTCAAAATGCACCAACATATTTGTTTAGAGCTGTTTTGGTTTGTAAACAGTGCTTGATCTGTGCAGATTTCTCTCCTGATTCAGACCAGATGACTCGTATTTTAGTCGAAAGTCATGTTTTGAAGTTAAAAACAATGGACTTGGAGCCATTAATTGATGCCCTGGAGTAGTGTGGATTATTGTGATGTTGCTTTCAGCTGTTTGGACTCTCATTCTGACGGCACCCATTCACTGCATTGCATCCACTGGTGAGTAAGTAATGCCTTAAATGTGTATATGAATGTTTTCTTTACACTAATCTGAAACAACAGGTTATGAAAAGCCAAATAGGCCAAAATGCATGAGAAAACTGTTTGTTTTTGCCTGCTTTGTATCAACAATATAACCAACAGCTATGTTAAGATCAGGTATGTTCTCATAAAAAGAAGTCTCTGAGTACAAGAATAAAGTCCTGTCTGAGACACAAAATCTAAACTCTGTTCTCAGGGCAGAAAGCCAGCGTCTCTCCAGCAGTCGTGGTAATAAACGACGACAGCGACAGCAGCAGCAGCAGCAGCAGTGATGCGTTCTTTCAGAGCGACAGCTCCGTGTTCCTGGACTCCTCCGGGTCTAACGACTCTCTGGTTCATTTCCCCAGCGACGACGACTCTTCCTGGACAGATGAGGACGATTATCTCTGAAAAACACTTCAGACATGCACTTGTAAAGAACACAGCTCATTTGTTTGGTTTTCGTTTAGCCATGCGTATTTTTATGTTTGTAGCTCACTGTATGATTGTTTGGGCTTTCCTTGTTAAAATAAACTTTATAATTATTTTGCACCCAGCCATTTTGATGTTGTTTTAATCAAATTTGTACAGAACTTCTTCGCGTTCTGTGCAACATTGTTTCATCTACTAATAAGAATCTTTTAAATTCCACAGAATTTCTCTCGAAATCAGCTCAGGAAATGTGAAAAAGCTTTCTCACTTCCATTATAATCAAGGCTGTGTTGACTGTTGATTGTAATGGGAGCAGTTGGTTATTTCCAGTATTTGACACAAGAGGGCAGCAGTGTGTTATGAGTGTTTAATAAATGTTGCTCAGTATGGGCTTGTGTATGCCTGTTGAATGTATTTAAATTTCTACAATTCTCACATCCTTTAAAGGAGAAGTCCACTTCCAAAACAAAGGTTCACATATAATGTTATATAATATTCTGGTTCAAGACAGTTAGGGTTTGTCAAAAAACTCAGATTGTATTTTCTCCCTCAACTTTAAAAATCATTTTAAAATCATCCTACATCGCTGCAGAAGTACCGACCCATTGTTTGCAAAGTGAACATGCAAAGACGATCAAACACCTTCAACAAAAAAGGTTAAATGGAGGATTTTGAAGTTGAGGGAGAACATGAGATGGGAGTTTTTCGACATACCCTAACTGTCATGAACTGGAACAAAGACAGTCCAGGCAGATTAAGACGAGCGTTTGACATTAAAAATTATATAAGTTGTATTATTTTTATGAAAATAATCAATCATTTCACCAGACCCTTCTTCCTCGGCTGGGATCGTTTACGAATGCATTTGGGATCATTTGAAGCCGCATTTAAACTGCATTTTGCAAGTTCAAAATCAGGGCACCATATCAGTCCATTATATGGAGAAAAATGCTGAAATGTTTTCCTCAAAAAACATTTTCTTTACAACAGAAGAAAGACATGAACATCTTGGATGACAAGGAGTACATTATATGTGAATCTTTGTTTTGGAAGTGGACTTCTCCTTTAAAGCAAAACAATTGAAGAAAAAAGCTTATAACCAGTGCTGGGGAAAGTTACTTTTAGAAATAATGCATTACAATGTTATGTTACTCCCTAAAAAAATGTAACTAATTGCGGTACTTGGTTACTTTTATGGAAAGTAACGTTACTTTTTTGAAAAAGTAACTTTAAAAAAAGTAATGTTACTTGAAAAAAGTAATATGATTATGTCATTTGTGTTACTTGTAATGTGTTACCCCCAACGCTGCCTGTAACTTGTAGCAAAATAATCCCAGAATTACTAATCATTAGTGGTTGGGTTCTATTTTAAGTTTTCTGAAGTTTTTTTAAAATATACACTAATTTGCATATTTTTCAAGAACAGAAATCTGAACATTGCATAAAGGCAGGTTTCATTTCAGGAACATATTAGTGTTAACGGTTTTTACAGAGGGGATTTTTGATTTCTCTTTTTGTCACTCAGAAAATATTATCAACAGCTAGAAACAAAAAAAAAAAAACATTTTCGTGATGTTTTAATGTTATATAAATCATATACAAATCCCTCTGTTAAAACCTTCAAATTACAGATTGGAATAAAACTAAAAGTTGATGCATGCAAGTGCTATTAATATGAACAAAACATATTTTTTCAAAGTCTATTGCAAACAGATAAAATGAATAATAGACATTTATTTTGGATGTTTACTTTCCACTAGTCAGAAAGAGACAAGTTTTAAAAGTAAAGTTGACCAGTGCATAAAAAAACAATGATTTCACCTATTGTGTCTTGTCTTAAAAATAATCAAGTTGACCTCACTATTTGTCAAGCATCATTATATAGCTCATACTTAAGGTTGGAGATTTGAATAAACCCTTTACTTTTAAGTGTTAAACATTTTTGGTGAAAAAAAAAAAAGTATTGGGTTAGAAGATGCACCATTTTATGCCATTTTTGCAACACCTGGTAGTTGCATCAGCTATTTTTCCATTAGCAAACACCCAAAAATCTAGACAATCTGAGCTGATCTCTTGCATGTTGTATTGGTTTTCCAGTTTAACCATTGTTTATTTGTCCTGATAGCATCTGACCGAACTGCACGAGAGTCTCGTGATCCGTGAGTTTGAAGCAGCTGTCGAACGCCAGTGCTGTGAGTCACCCAGCTGGGCCTCATGGAGAGCGCACTTCACCGCCAACGTCTGCAGCTCTTCTGTGTCATTCCAGTCTATTAGCGCAGCGGTACGGGAAAACGTGTGTCTTGTCAGGTGGGATTACATTGGCACGACAGTGACGGGCTGCCTCGGGCTGCACGTGGTCTGCGGCTCATGCGTTCTCATCATTTATGTGTCGTAAAGAAGAGCATGGCAGCAACGCTTTCGCCTGCAGCTCTGTCTTTCTCTTTCTCGCTTGTCTTGTTGCATTGAAGGTTCAGTGCCACATAAAGAGTGGCTTAATCTCTTTCTAGGAAGATTCTGATGAAATGATTAAACCATGAGAAGCAATTGACTCTGTCTGATGTTGTAATGTTGAGGTCATGACCTCATGACCCTGAAATATGAAAGTCCCTTTCTGTCACGGGTTTCTCAAAATTAGAGTAGAGCTCTAACAACAAATGAATGATTTGTGCCAAATTTCACAAAAAGCTTATGGATTTAATTCTAATATAAGTCAGACACTGATGTGAGCCTGATGTGAGTTGCTGTTTTTGTCACTCTTCTGAGAAAGATTTATTCACTTGTTTTGCCAATGTACCCACACAGAGAAAGTTTGGTCAGATTTTTTTTAATATGCCTATAGGAAAATATAACTTAATATATGTGTGTTTCCTGCTGGCTAAATTTCACATACAAAAACCTGGCTCTTAACCACTCTTAAGTTGATCTGGACAAGTATATTGAAACTATCCAAAGTTCTGTTAATCCTAAAGCAGTGAAAACTGCATCTCTGTATTTATCCTATGTCCTTTTAAGGTGAAAAAAAAAAAACCATAGTTAGTGTAGAAATGATTCGCGAACTCGCTCCGAAGTTCCGAATTAAATCAAATAAGCTCTTTAAGTCCCCATTCTGAATCAAATGATTCGCGATCGCACACCGAAGTCCAGATCTGAATCAAATGATTCGCGATCCGCCCTCTGAAATCCCGATCTGAGTCAAATAATTCCGATCTAAATTAAATGATTCGCGAACAATAATTTCAGATCAGAACTTCAGAGAGAGGTTCGCGAATCATTCGATTCCAGAAATGATTAGTGACTCGCTCCGAAGTTCCGATCGGAATCGAAAGATTCACTAACCTGCTCCGAAGTTCCGACCTAAATCAAATGAGCTCTTTAAGTCCCGATCTAAATCAAATGATTTGCAAACCCATGCCGAAGTCTAGATCTGAATCAAATGATTCGCGATCCGCCCTCTGAAATCCCGATCTGAGTCAAATAATTCCAATCTAAATCAAATGATTCGCGAACCATAATTTCAGATCAGAACTTCAGAGAGAGGTTCGCGGATCATTCGATTCGAGAAATGATTCGCGACTCGCTCCGAAGTTCCAATCCGAATCGAAAGATTCGCGAACCCGCTCCGAAGTTCCGACCTAAATCAAATGAGCTCTTTAAGTCCCGATCTAAATCAAATGATTTGCGAACCCACGCCGAAGTCTAGATCTGAATCAAATGATTCGCGATCCGCCCTCTGAAATCCCGATCTGAGTCAAATGATTTGTGAACCATAATTTCAGATCAGAACTTCAGAGAGAGGATCGCGGATCATTGGATTCCAGAAATGATTCGCGACTCGCTCCGAAGTTACGATCCGAATCGAAAGATTTGCGAACCCGCTCCAAAGTTCCGACCTAAATCAAATAAGCGTTTCGAAGTCCCGATCTGAACCAAATGATTCGCGATCCCGGACCGGCATCCAGATCTGAATCAAAAGATTCGCGAACCGTTCTGATCTAAATCAACTGACTCGCGATCCGCGCTCCGTAGTTCCGATTGCGAATCATTCAGTTCGTGAAATGCTTCGCAAACCGTTCCGACGTTCCAATCTGAATCAAAAGATTCACGAACCCGCTTTCCCATGTAAATTAAATGATTTGCGATACGTGCTTTTAAGTCCCGATCTGAATAAAATGATTCGCGACCCAACTGGAGCGCTTCGAAACAGTGAATCATTTTGCGACGCAATGGTTTAACTGATTCAGAGTTATGAAAAGCTTCGTTTCACCCATCACTACTTCACTTACACTACTATTACAAGCGATGTCGAAATTCGCAAATAAATGGCTCTTTTGAACTGTTTTTGCTAGTGAATCGCTTGAACTGAATGATCGTAGTCACGAGTCTGAATCGATCGGAGCGGTTCCAGCGCAAATGACTCAGTTGAATCGGTTTGTCTGTTCCTCCACTTTTCGCGTCTTCAGCCATGTTTATACAACACTGTCAGTACTACTGGATTAGCTCGCTAGTTTTATGACATTAACTAAAATAAGTACAATAAAATTAGTTTACAAATAAAATAGGCCCGTCCATCCCAAAGATAACATCCAACACAAATCTACGAACGTAAGGTAACTGGTTTGATGTGACTACTAGCACTCCAGTCCATTAATATGACGAGCTGCACCTCAAAATACATGTTAGATAAAAACATTGTGCATTATGATCGAGTTTGTAGCTTAATTCACTGTATCTGAAATTGTTTGAGCACTGCAGTTCAGTTCATAATTTAGTGATAGTCAATGTAAAAAGGTGAAGCAGATGAACACAAAGCATAAAAACAACGTTAAAGAGGCTAAACTATCATTCAGCAGAACTGTGCAAGTATGTTTTAAACACTTCAGCTACCTTATGTGTTCTTAGTCCGTCCATGTATTAAATGTGCGTCCTTAAAAGTGTGCATGCAATTTTCTATTTTACTTTAACTACTCGGGTAATATCAGTGGTAAGACCTATTTCAGAAATGACAACAACAATGGTTACAAAACATAACATGTATTTAATTGTAGGGACATGTCTCTGGCATCCCTACTAAATTCTAAGCCCTTGCATAATTGAGAGATATAAAATTAGAATTCTGACTTTTTCTTGCAATTCAATTTTACATTTCACAATTATGACTTTTCTCACATTAACAACTTTTATTAAAATGGATAATTTATATCTGACCAATCCAAGTTTATCTCAATTATGAGTTCATATCTCACAATAATTATACTTTTAGTAAAATGTTTAATTTATATCTTGCAATTTTGAGTTTGAATCTCACAATTGAGTGTATGCCTTGTGATTCCAAGCTTATATCTTGCAATTGACTTTTTCCTCAGAATTGTGAGTTCATATCTCACAACTGTGTTTAATGTCTGTTGAGTTTGTCTTGCAGTTCTGACTTTGTTTCTCACAACTGCAAGTTTATATCTCACAATAACATCTTTTCTTAGAAATGCAAATTTATATCTCAGAATTCTGACTTTATATCTCACATTTCTGAACTGGAAAAAATTCAGAGTTGTCAAGGCAAAACAGTCCAAATTGTTGCAATTACATAAAAAAATGATGATAATAATAATCCCATGGCAGAAGCAGACATTCGTATCTTTGCAATTACAGTTTTTGCTCTGTCAGTGATCATTTAAAATTACATTTTGTTGCAGTTTAATTAGATTTTTATGTGAATTTGCAGCCATGCTTATAGATTTTGTGTGGTTGCTTGGGTTAAACAAAAGGGTATGTGTGTTTTTGTAACACTAATCTTAAATATGGACCTGTCTTGGCTTTATTTGTGTGATTTTAAAAAGGCTGACGCATTTCTCCGGCTGCTGCCGCTCTCAAAACAAGGTGTCTGATGAAGCGTGACATTAGCTTTTAGGGCAAAATGGACGAGTATTGAAGAGGCCTGAAATCTCAGCAGTTTTGGGGTGTCAGTCAAACACTCTTGGCGTCCTGCAGCACGTCTCAAAACTGCTGCTGAGGTCTGGAGTCACTTCAGGCTGTGTCTAGTTGTTCATGCTGAGGTTGGCATGAGAATAATGAGTGTTTGGAAGCTAACGCTGATTATGCATTTGTTTGTCTAGACAGGCTTAAGATGACTTGTACGCCTCAGATCACATAGTGCATCGCTCTCACAGCTAACAGGGAACGTTCTCAGAATGTGAATTACGAACAAACGTTCTTCCAGTAATCTGGTCTTTAATAATGTTAGCACAAAAACATTCTTTATACAGAGTTCATGGAATGTTTTTGAATGTTACTTCTTGTTTCAGAATGTTAAGAGAAAATTCAAAAGTAACATTCCCGAAGTGATAAAATGGAATGTTCCCTTAATGTTCACAGAACCAAGAAAAAACATTTTCAAATCATTTAAAAAACTGGATGTTTTAACGTTCCAAAAACATTCAGAAATAGCATTTTCGTAATGGGCTTCACATTAGGCAAATTTGTTGAATGATTGCAATAACTGCATTTTATACAGTCCGTTTTTTTATCAACTGAAGTCAATCCAACAATTTCATTATTATCAGTTTTCACTTTCATAAGATATGCATTGAGAGGATGTGTTTCCCACGCTGCCTGTGTCCTCATGTGCAGGTGCTGTGGTTAGATTCACCATACTATGATGCATTGAAGTTTGACCTCATTTTCAGGTGTGTGTGAAACATCCCTCAAATGTGATGTTCCCATGCACAATGTTTTGCAATAATCACTTCTTTAAAATGCAATGCATTGTCATAAAAATAATTGTTTTTCCCATGTATGCAATTGTGCACTTCCGCTGTTTACGTTCAAGCAAATATATATATTTTTGATAAATAAATATTTTGATTTGCATGACCTGCCCCAGATAAGCATTACACAAGGGAAATCCTCAGCTGGTGCTGAGGTGAAGCCTTCATTCACAGTGATTTGCATGTGTCTGAAGTGAATTCCTGGGCTTGTGTGAACTGCAAAACACATGAAATGTTATTTACTGTGTGTGTGTATGCAGAAATAAACATATCTGTGCAGTCTCTCTGCTGCATAAATTATATTTTATACAAAATATTTATTATTTTATTTATTTCACGTCAAAATACGAAATTTTGATTATATTTTATGGTAAAAAATAATACGTATCCCAAACTTTTACCGCAGTTTTGCCTTTAGCTTATACACACACGTTTCCGTTTTCAGCCTGACAATCCTCCTTCTTCATTCATCCTTCTGTCTTATGTGCATTTACATCGTGTGATGGTGTGATTTACGGTTTATTTTAATCACGGGTGAGGCTGTTTCACACATACAGCTTACAGTATAGGCGCGTGATCAGCAGCGAGTGACGTCTCTGTTACTATGACAACAACAAACTTTACGGAGGAACTGAAAGTGAGTAGCCAACATTTTGAATCGATTTAACTAATCACCGAGTTTAGTGTGTTTTTCATTATTTAAAACTTTTAATATGTTGGAAATACACATTTACGTCCGTCAAGAAAAGTTGTTGACCTCCTGCAGCGTTAATGAGTTATATTTACAATTCCTGATTCTTGTTTCTGCCAGTTTTAGCAGCATGTCTCGGAGTCGGTCTTCACAGAGAACCGGGAGCATGAGGCCGGTAAACGCCGCCGCTGACGTGCGGAAAATGCGTAGCATCATCGCTGAGGATCCTGAATGGTCGCTGGAGCTGGTTCCTCTGCTAACAACACTCTGCCTGCAACATATTATAAAACACTTTGAAGGTAAACAATGTAATTTAAGTCTGCCAGATAGTTTATATTCATAACCACCATAGGCATTAAGCTTTATATATTGAAATTATGTTTATAGATGTTATTTATGCAAAACTGCGCAGATGAATAGGGTAAAAAAATACTAATAGATATCAGAATACTTTACTAGTTGATTGATTACAGTAAAAATTGCGGAAAGTTTTCTAAAATGTAATGTTTATATATGTAACTGAGGCTTTATCAAATTAAATGTGCACTTATTTTCATACAACATACATCTTTCAGGTTAAAAATTCTCATTCCGTTTTGTTAACATATTACAGTATAAGGTTTTAAGGGGATTTTAGATTTCTAATTTTAGAGCACATAAATCAGGGGAAAAATTTTCACCATGTTTTAGGAATAAAATATTATATCAGGTAAGCATATGAACAAATCTCTCTATAAAAACCTTCAGAGTGTAAATAGCAAAACTAAAATTTGCAATTAAAAAATTTTGCAGCAAAAGTGCTGCTGAAGTGGAGATTTTTTTAAGAAAATGGTCTTAAAAATTAATATAATAAATAATAAAGTGCAATAATAATTTTTTTTTTGCAAATGACATGCAGTATGAAAAAAAAAATCCATAAAAACCTTCAGAGTGTAGATCTGTACAATGGAGGGTGCATGTGCTGCTAAAGTGGAAAAAAAAAAAAAAAAAAAAAAAT
>JAHKKF010494664.1:0-12894 GCA_019740295.1 Labeo calbasu | reverse complement strand
AATGTATTAAATTGCACATTTTGAATTTGTAGTTTTAAAACAAAAATTTATTTATTTATTTATTTATTAAGATTTATTATATATTATTTGTTAAAACAAAATGTTTTTCAGACTTTTGTTATACGTTTGTTTTATATATAAAAATTCAGACTTTTTTGCGCAAAATTGGATAAAAGATGCACATTTTAGATTTAGAGTTTAATTTAAATTGTATTATTATTTTTGAGATCATTGTTTGACACAATATTTGTTAAAACTTTCAAAAATTGAGACAATTCATATTTTGGATTTGTAGTTTAAATACAATTCTATTAAGTGTATTTATTTATTTCTTCCTACATTTTTTTTTACTCATTATTTGTTAAAATTTCTGAAAGTTGAGATATTTTTTACACAAAAATAGATTAAAGATGCACCTTGTGGACATAGAGTTTTATTTTAATTCAATTATGATGTTTTTTTATTTTCTTGATATAAAACATCCAAAATTTGAGAATTTTTTTGTGCAAAAATGTATTAAAGATACACATTTTAGATTGAGTTTTTTTTTTTTTTTAAATTTGAGACTTTAAATTTGAGACACACGTTTTAGATTTGAAGTTTTATATAAAATTTATTATTATTTTTAAGATCATTTTTGACTCTGTTTTTGTTAAAACTTACTAAAATTAAGACTTTTTTGCTCCGAAATGAATTAAAGATGCATGTTTTTGTTTTTATTTGAATTCTATTAAAAGTTTTGTTTGACTAATTATTTGTAAAAAAAAACAAAACAAAAAAAAACAAATCCACAAAAATGGATTAAAGTTGCAAAAAAGCTATTTTAAAATGACAATTTTGCTAAATGTTTAGCATAATAGAATGCGTCCTGTTTTTATAAGTATTTTTATAATATATAATATATAATATATTTTAAGTATTTTGGTTAAATAGAAACAAAAATTTAGCATAGCACTTATCATTGTATGTTTAACATAGTGAACATAGCTTGTTTAATTTTGTGTGCTGATTGCATTTACATACTTTTAACAGTATAAATTTAAAGATTTAGTTAAATTTATGCTAAACGTTCGAGGTGTCCAGTTATCATTTCATAAATAAATCTGGTTAATTTAATGCTAAACATACTGCAGAAGTGATACTTGTAGTGTGGTAGTATGAACATAAGCACAGTTTGAGAGTTGTTTTCAGTCGCGGTTTGAATACAAATGTCTCGTCTGTGGCGTTTGTGTGTGTGCGTGACAGACGGCGAGAGAAAGACGTATAAGCCGTCCTCTAAGTTTAATGAAAAACAGCGTCGTGAGTTACTGGCATGCTAATGAAGCATCTTTGTCCAGTCAGGGACGACAAACTAATCGCTCCTCTCCTCCAAAAGCTCCTAAACGCTCCATTAGTCCACAAGTGGATGGGGGACCTGATACGCCGAGCTCGGCTCTATTTATTAGCGTCTCTGAAATAGCTATTCGCACACACACACACACGCGCGACGTTCGCTAGCTACCTAAATGAGGCCATTTGTTCCGTTTATATATTAAGTTAATTGCAGCAACTAACACGGAACCCTAAAAGAAGCCTTTGAGTAATTTATGTTTAAGCTACTCTTTAGCTAACAGCTAATTCCTTCGTCTAGCTGTACGAGAAACTTTTTTCTCCACAGACATCTGGTTATTTTTGACTGGAGTTTTAATAGATAGGAAACTGGTCTCAGATCAGCTGCGGGAGGACCGTGTCCTCCGACCTGTAATAATTCTGCTGCTTAAAACCTCATTTCAGATACAATTAGCCTCTAACCTGTGAAAAGCCTTGACAGACCAGTGAAATCAAAATGGGAGTTTTGTGGCTTTTAGTCCGTGTGGGTTAGCGTTAGCTCCGAGGTCGTCAAAGTTGATGAAACTTTTAGCAGACGTACGAAATGTCTTTCCCTGAGCCGAAAATACTAATCTATATCATCTAGATTGACTAGCAATAGCACGTAGTGAATCTTGGCTCGCCAGCTAGCATGAACAAGTGTGTCTTCTTTTGATTGTGACCTTCAAAACATAGGCTGTTATAAAAAGAGAAAGACAAACTTCATAAACTCGTTGTTCATTTAATTTAGTTTAGCGCTTAAAGCAGACTGGAGGAGATTAGCTGTAATTGTTCTTGCATACCCAGGATTAGCCTTCGCCAGGTGTTCAGCTTCCCGCCAGAATGACACTGAAAGCAAATGAGAGAACGAGTGATACGTGGCCCATGATGCACCAGGGCCAGTTCTGATCAACTAGTTGAGCCACAGATAGACAGACAGGCATATAACAAATTATGTTTTAAGAACGTTTTGCTAATGTTTCCATTAAGTTATAAAAACGTTGTAAAAGTCTATTTTTTTCATGGTTTTGCAAAAGTTAAGGGAACATTCCATTTTATCACTTTGCAAACGTTACTTTTGAATGTTCTCTGAATGTTCTGAAAAAAGTAGTTACTTTTAAAAAAGTTAGTTTAAAACATTTTAGGAAAAAAAAAAACATTCCAAGAATGATGTGTAAATAAAGTTTTGTGACCAGATAAGTTTAAACAAATGCTTTATTAATGGTATTAGAAAAAACTTTTGTTTGTAATTTTGAGAGAACCGTGTCAAAATATTTTGATTACGCTCTCATTAGGTTATGAAAATGTTGTTTCTAAATGTTCTCTAAACGTTTGAAACTTTCAAAAAGTTTTTATCATTTTTTCTTGCTTTCGCAAACGTTAAGAAAACATTCCATGTTATCATTCAGCAAACATGATGAAAATGTTGCTTGTGTATGTTCTCCAACATTCTAAAACAAGTAGTTACTTTTAAAAAAGTTTTCTGAGCGTACTACTAAAACATTTAAGGAAAGAAAAAAGGTTGCACGAATGATAAACAATGTTTTTTGAACTACTGCTTAGTAATGTTGGGGAAAGTTACTTTTAAAAGTAATCCATTACAATGTTGTGTTACTCTCTAAAATGTCACTAATTGTTATTTAGTTACTTTTTATGGAAAGTATATAGTTCTGAAATATATGTGACCCTGGACCACAAAACCAGTCATAAGGGTCAAAATTTTGAAAGCTGAATAAATAAGCTTTCTGTTGATATGTGGTTTGTTAGGATAGGACAATATTTGGCCGACATACTATTTAAAAATCTGGAATCTGAGGGTGCAAAAAAATAAAAATATTGAGAAAATTGCCTTTAAAAGTTTTGATATATTTATAGTAGGAACTTTACAAAATCTTCATGGAACGTGGTCTTTATTTAACTTCCTATTGATTTTTGGCATAAAAGAAAAATCTATCATTTTGGCCCATACAATGTATTTTTGGCTATTGCTACAAATATACCTCAACGACTTAAGACTGGTTTTGTAGTTCATTGTCACATATGTTCTATGAACATTTTGCTTACATTCTCAGTAGGTTATATAAATGTTATTTCTGATTGTTCTCTAAATGTTTGAAACATTCTGTTTTTTAAATGTTTTAACGTTTTTTTTTCTTGACATTCCATTTTATCATTTTGCAACCATTATGAAAACTTTAATTTTGAATGTTCTCCCAGCATTCTAAAACAAGTAGTTACTTTTAAAAATGTTAGACAAACGTCAAACTAAAACATTTTAGAGTTGAGGAAAGTTACTCTTAAAAGTAGTCCATTACAATATTGCGTTACTTCCTAAGAAATTAACTAATGGTGTTACTTAGTTATTATTATGGAAAGTAATCTTTTACGTTGGATAGTTTAAAATGTATTTTTTTTGTGCTACTGCTTAGTAATGTTGGGGAAAGTTACTTTTAAAAGTAATCCATTACAGTGTTGTGTTACTTCCTAAAATTTAACAAATTGTTATTTAGTTACTTTTTATGGAAAGTAATCGGTTATGTTGGATAGATATCCATTTAACAAATATATATGTTCTATGAATGTTTTGCTTATTAGGTTCTGAAAATATTACTTCTGAATGTTCTCTAAATGTTTGAAACAATTTCATTGTTTTAACGTTTGTTTTTTTCTTGACATTCCATTTTATAATTACAAAAAAGAAAAAAAAAACTTTTAGTGAAAAAAGTTTCATGAATGATGTATAAATTAATGTTTTGGGTTTTTTTTGCTACTGCAATGTTGAATTACTCCCTAAAACGTAACAAATTGTTATTTAGTTACTTTTTCTGGAAAGTAATTTGTTACATTGGATAGATATCCACTGAACAAATATGTTCTATGAATGTTTTGCTTATGTTCTCATAAATCTTTTTTTGAATGTTTTGAATGAAAAACATTTTTTATTTCTTTTTATCGTTTTGTGACCTTTATGAAAAAGTTACTTTTGAATGTTTTCCAACATTCTGAAACAAGTTATTTTCAAAAATGTTACATGAGTGTCCAACTGAAACATTTTAGAAAAAAAAGGTTTCATGAACGATAAGTAATGTTTTTTTGTGCTACTGCTTACTAGTGTTGGAGAAAGTTACGTTTAAAAGTAATCCATTACAATATTGCGTTACTCCCTACAAAAGTAACTAATTGTGCTACTTAGTTACTATTTATGGAAAGTAATGACTTACGTTACTTTTTCTCATCTGGGCTGGCTTGTTTGTTTTTAATAAAATTTGCAAAACTAAAAGCCCTTTCACATCAAAAGTTAGTTTTGCTATTAGTATTGTTGAAATGGATCATCGAAGGTTGTTAGCAAAGACATAAATGGGCTAAAATACGTAAAGGATATTTGTGTTATTTGGCATATTTAATTGTTGCAGGTTTGCATTAAATTCTAATTTTGCATATTGTGCAAAAAGTAACCCAGATATATTCTTGTAAATTAAAAAGTAATACGTTACTTTACTGGTTACTTGAAAAAAGTAATCTGATTACGTAACTTGCATTACTTGTAATGTTGTAACAATTGCGCTATTTAAAGTAACTAATTGTGTTACATAGTTACTTTTTATGTAAAGTAATGCATTGCTTGGCTTGATTGCTTGTTTTTAATATAAAATGTTACATTTTTCGCAAATGTATAAGCGCTTTGACACCAAAAATGTCCAACTAAAACTTTTTAAAAAATGTTTTCATGAACGACATATAAATGATGTTTTTTGTGCTACTGCTGACTAGTTTTAGGAAAAGTTACTTTTAAAAGTAATGTGTTACAATATTGCGTTACACTCTAAAAAAGTAC
The DNA here is from genome assembly GCA_019740295.1 of Labeo calbasu. Lineage (NCBI taxonomy): Eukaryota > Metazoa > Chordata > Actinopteri > Cypriniformes > Cyprinidae > Labeo > Labeo calbasu. The sequence goes on along the minus strand of JAHKKF010494664.1, from coordinate 7,712 downwards.
TTAATTACTTTTTATGGAAAGTATTGCATTATGTGACTTTTGCGTTACTTTTTCTCATCTCTTGGAGCTGTCAGTCAATAAATGGCAAAAGAAAATAACTGGTGTAACTTAAGATATTTTTCTTGTAAATTAAAATTAATGTGCTACTTTACTGGTTACTTGAAAAAAAGTAATCTGATTACGTAACTCACATTACTTGTAATGTGTTACCCCCAACAATTGCGTTACACCCTAAAAAAGTAACTAATTGTGTAACATAGTTACTTTTTATGTCAAGTAATGCATTACGTTACTTTTGCGTTACTTTTTCTCATCTGGACTTGGCTTGATTGCTTGTTTTTAATATAAAATTTAATATTTTTCGCAAAATGTATAAGCGCTTTGACTCCAAAAATGTCCAACTAAAACTTTTTAAAAGATGTTTTCATGAACAACATATAAATTATGTTTTTTGTGTTACTGCTGACTAGATTTAGGAAAAGTTACTTTTAAAAGTAATGTGTTACAATATTGCGTTACACTCTAAAAAAGTACTTAATTACTTTTTATGGAAAGTAATGCATTATGTTACTTTTGCGTTACTTTTTCTCATCTTTTGGAGCTGTCAGTCAATAAATGGCAAAAGAAAATAACTGGTGTAACTTATTTAAGATATTTTTCTTGTAAATTAAAAAATAATGCGTTACTTTACTGGTTACTTGAAAAAAGTAATCTGATTATGTAACTCACATTACTTGTAATGTGTTACTCCCAACAATTGCGTTACACCCTAAAAAAGTAACTAATTGTGTAACATAGTTACTTTTTATGTCAAGTAATGCATTGCGTTACTTTTGTATTACTTTTTCTCATCTGGGCCTGGCTTGATTGCTTGTTTTTAATATAAAATGTTATATTTTTTCGCAAATGTATTTGCACTTTGACACCAAAAATGTCCAACTAAAACTTTTTAAAAAATGTTTTCATGAACGACATATAAATTATGTTTTTTGTGCTACCGCTGACTAGATTTAGGAAAAGTTACTTTTAAAAGTAATGTGTTATAATACTGCGTTACACTCTAAAAAAAGTACTTAGTTACTTTGTATGGAAAGTAATGCATTATGTTACTTTTGCGTTACTTTTTCTCATCTCTCGGAGCTGTCAAAACAAAACAACTGGTGTAACTTATTTAAGTTAACTTATTTATTTTCTTGTAAATTAAAATGTAATGCATTACTTTACTAGTTACTTGAAAAAGTAATCAGATTACGTAACTCGCATTACTTGTAATACGTTACCCCCAACACTGCTGCTACCTTTATGACTTTATTTGATGGATATCTAAGAACATTTTGCTTTCATTTTATTTCTGAAAGTTTATATCGGTTTCGTAAACGTTCAGCTTTATTGTTTTTAAGTCTTTGTAAGTCTTTATAAATGAAGTAAAATTAATGTTTTGAGGCCAGATAGCTTTGAACAAATGTTCATAACTAACACCATTTATTTTTGCTCTTGAAAGGATTATAAAAGCTTTGAATATTCAGTACACACCCTAGTTTATGGATAAATATGCAGAGAGATACATTTCTTCACTTACTGTTAATAATTAAACCATATAAAAGTGGGCTGATAGGAACAGAAGCTTCTATAAAGCCCTCGGGTTTTCTTGATGTGGCCTCAGATGTTCTGGCTCTCTGCGTACATGTAGCACTATAAACCTCAATGACAGTCTGACATGTAGATAAATATGCCGTATGATCTAATTCCTGGTATCTGTGGGTCATGGTGTAATCATAACTGTAATCACGCGCGCAGTTATTATGGCGCATGTCTGTCAGAGCGCGTTCCCCTCCGAGGAAACCTCCGTGTTTCGCTGCGTTTCCTTCTGTATTTCTCACAGGATTGTAATTAGAGAAAAGCGAGGAAGGCAAGAAAACGCTTCCGCTCCTTAATTATCTGTGTGTGTGAGTGTGTGTGCCGGCGCGGAGTGGGAGATTTCATTTGAATAAAATTGAATTTAATCACCATGTAGAGAGCGCGAGAGCAGGGGAAATATTTGCAGCCCTCAGGGTCAACATTACATGAAAAAGAAATTAAAACAAGTAAACATATTTCTCCTGTTTGCTGCCATGGAGCTGGAGGGGGCTGCAAAATTGTATTTGCTGCTGTGTGAACAAATTTTTCACTCTGTTCCGGGAATATTAGCTCGCTCTGCCCTCTCGCCTTTCTTTGACATCTGCCTGCTTACGTCCTGTGAGCGTTTTTCCTCAAATTAACGTCTAATCTAATATTCTGCCCAGTGTGTGGTAGGTGCAGATAGCTTTCTTGATTGCAACAAGAGCGCTTGTGTGCACCCTAGGACTGCTGAGAGTTTTGTTGTCTATGTCTGAGGGGAGTGACGCACTTTGCATTTGCATTTACGTTTGCGTTTCTTTGTGACTGTGTGTGAAATTTATACGTTCTGCTTACTCAGAGTTTCAGCAAAAACTTTAACGTAAAGGCGTCTTTTGCAGGTAGTTTTGCCTGTCAAGTGAATTTACAAGAGTTTGAAGTGAATCTTGCTGAAGAAGTTAGTTACACTCAATGTTAGTAACTTACATGAATAGTAATACAATTTAATGTTAGCGATATTAATATAACGTTAGACGTGAATCTTGCTGAACAAGTTAGTTAAAATCAGTCTTCGTAACTTATGTGAATAACACTCTGGTGGAATGTAAGTAATATTAACGTAACTCTATCGCCCCCTTGAGACTGTAAAAATGATTTGAAGTTGTAAACAATGATTATTGGAGTATATATCACAAGAAAAAATACTATCTACTACACAATTTCATGTTTATATCAATGTGTTACTTGCCATTTCTTTTTAATTGTGAGTGAAATTTACTTTTCTGCAAAAACGTTAATGTAAAAGACGTCTTTTGCAGTTAGTTTTGTCTGTCAAGTGAACTATTGATACTGTAACAGTTTGAAGTGAATCTTGCTGAACAATTTACCTGAAGTCAATGTTAGTAACTTATGTGAGTAATAATCTGGTTTACTGTTTGCAACATTAATGTAACTCCTTGAGACTGTAAAAATGATTCCAAGTTGTAAATAAACAATATTGGAGCACATTTTGTAATAAAAATATCATCTACTACAAAATTTCAAGTTTAATTCTATGTGTTACTTGACGTTTCTCTGTAATTGTAAGTGAAATTTATGCATTTTGCATATTCTCAGAGTTTCCGCAAAAAAAAAAACGAAACGAAAAAAAAAACCGTTAAAGTTAAAGTCAAAGTCATCTTTTCTGGTTCGTTATTCTGTCAAGTGAACTATTGATAACAGTCTGAACAAGTTAGTTAAAGTCAATGTTAGTAACTTATCTAAATAGTAATCCAGTTTAATGTTAGCAATATTAATGAAACTCTATTGCCCCCTTGAGACTGTAACAATGATTTGAAGCTGTAAATAAAGTAATTGGAGTACATTCAACAAGAAACATACTATCTGCTACAAAATTTCACATTTAATTGAATGTGTTACTTGCTGTTTCTTTGCAATTGCTTATAAAAATGTATGCGTTCTGCGTATTCTCAGAGTTGGCAGAAAAACGTTAACAGAAAATGCGTCTTTTGCGGTTAGTTTAGTCTTTCAGATGAACTATTGATTACAGTTTGAAGTGAATTTTGCTGAACAAGTTAGTTAGTGTTAGTAACTTATCTAAATAATAATTCAGTTTAACGTTCCTGATATTAATGTAACGCTATCGCTCCCTTGAGTACACTGTAAAAATGATTAGAAGTTGTAAATAAAGATTATTGGCGTACGTTTTACAAGAAAAATACTACCTGCTACAAAATTTCACATTTAATTGAATGTGTTACTTGCTGTTTCTTTGTAATTGTGTGTGAAATTGATACGTTTTGCGTATTCTGAGAGTTTCCACAAAAACATTAACGTAAAAAGTTGTGTTTTGCGGTTAGTTTTGTCTGTCAGGTGAACTATTGATAACACTTTGAAGTGAATTTTGCTGAACAAGTTAGTTAAAGTCAATGCTAGTAACTTACCTGAATAATAATCCGGTTTAATGTTAGTGATATTAATGTAACTCTATCGCCCCCTTGAGACTGTAAAATTATAAGTTGTAAATAAAGATAATTGGAGTACATTGTACAAGAAAAATACTATCTACTACAAAATTCACATTTAATTCAATGTGTTCCTGTTTCTTTGTAATTTTGTGTGAAATGTATGCGTTTTATGTATTTTCAGACTTTCCGCAAAAAAAAACAAAAAAAAACGTCTTTTGTGGTTAGCTTTGTCTATCATGTGAACTATTGATAACAGTTTGAAGTAAATCTCGCTGAACAAATTGGTTACAGTCAGTGTTAGTAACTTACGTGAATAATAATCCGATTTAATGTTAGTGATATTAGTGTAACTCTATCGCCCCCTTGAGACTGTAAAAATGATTTAAAGTTGTAAATAAAGATTATTGGAGTACATTTCACAAGAAAAATACTATCTACTGCATAATTTTATGTTTAAATCAATGTGTTACTTGCTGTCTCTTTGTAATTGTGTGTAAAATTCATACATTTTGCGTATTCTCAGAGTTTCCGCAAAAACATTAATGTGAAGTCGTGTTTTGCGGTTAGTTTTGTCTGTCAGGTGATCTATTGATAACAGTTTGAAGTGAATTTTGCTGAACAAGTTAGTTAAAGTCAATGTTAGTAACTTACGTGAAAAATAATCTGGTTTAATGTTAGCGATATTAATGTAAATCTATCGCCCCCTTGAGTACACTGTAAAAATGTTTTTTTTTTCACACAAAAATGACTATATTTCACACGAAAATACTATCTACTATACAATTTCACATTTAATTTAATGTGTTACTTGTTGTTTCTTTGTAATTGTGTTGGAAATTTATGCGTTCTGCGTATTCTCAGTTTCCGCAAAAATGTTAATGTAGAATGCGTCTTTTGCGGGTAGTTTTGTCTGTCATGTGAACTATTGATAACAGTTTAAAGTAAATCTTGCTGAACAAGTTAGCTTAACTCACTGTGTTAGTAGCTTATATAAAAAATAATCTGTTTTAATATTTGTGATATTAATGTAACTCTATCGCCCCCTTGAGTACACTGTAAAATGGATTTTTTTTGAAGTTGTAAAAAAAGATTATTGGAGTATATATCACAAGAATATTTTATCTACTACTAAATCTTAATTTTAATTCAATGTTGTCATTTCTTTGTAGTCATGTACGTACTATGGCACTTATATTATAAGACATGGAAAAACATGGTAATACTATGTAAATTTACTAGCAATTTCTGAGTGATAATTGTGAAAATTGTTTCTACGATAAGTAGCTGGGAACATTTTTTTAAATGTTAGGATAAAATGTTTTTGAAATAATGTTTATGGAACATTCTTCTAACCTCATTAATGTTTGATTTAGTTGTCATAACGTTGAGAGAAAACATTTGTAGAACAACATTCTCCGAATGTCCTTATGACGTTATTTGTACTCATAATACTTAGAGGAAACATTCTTAGAACCACATTCTTGGAACATCCTTACGATATTTTGATGTTATTTGTGCTTGAACATTCTAAGGTTTATAGAATATTAAACATAAACGTTCAAATAACGTTATCGTTTGGGTGAAAAAGTAGAATCTTGTAACTCTCACAACACGAGAACTAGACGTTTTAACATTATTAAAATAAACGGTCAAATAACGTTATATTTTGGGTGAAATAACGTTAATAGAACAAGAATGTTTTTGTAACCTTTACATAACGTTATAACCACAACAAATGTTTTAAAAACATTTCAAAATGACGTCCCAACAACTTTTTTATAACCTAAAATAGCTACTTGGGTTACCGCCAGACCTAAGAAAGAGCGCACGTCAAGTAAATGAAGCGACTGATCACGTATACTAGCGTAAAATTTATGTCACGTTGAGCATAATGGCAGAAATCCATTTTATTTCATTTTTTTTCATATCACACAGATGCAGTGACAGGTTTTAGTACATATCCTGGCTAGCCGCGTAGACATTTTGTGCACGTTTTTAATTAAATTAACGCCTAATTAAATATTCTGCCCCGAATAGTTTTCTCTAGAGTTTGTGCTTTTCTGGTATCACACTGTGACTCCACACAAACTTTCATCCTCTTCGACTCAAGTTTGTTTTTATGTTCCTTGTTAATTGAAAGGAAACGAACACACCACACGCCTCCTTCTGCTTTATTTTCGAGAACTCGTAATCGTGTTTTAAGCCCTGCTTTGCGAGGGGGGCTTGTAAATTCATTACGGCTTGCGGTCGGCAGACGGATGCGGCCTGTTCCTGGTCTCGCCGCGTTATAAATGGACTTGCTGGCCAGATAATTAAAGCCACGATGCTCTGACATAATTCTCCATTAAGCAATAATGCGATAAGGATGAAGTGCGAATCCTTGCCCTCTTTAGGAACAGACGAGCGTCTTTCAGCGTAATGTAATTCTGTTTGGAGCAGTTCGTAAACGTCTTAATGAATCGGAATAGCTTGCGGGGGACATCAACTGTTAGAGTGGCATTTCACTTGTGTAGACCTTAAACCTTGTTTAAATTTATTCACAACAACAGGTCAGTAAATCCTTCAGGAATGCAGATGAAGTGGTTAATTATGATGGTTAATATTTATAGAGGAATAATATCGTGAATGCTAACATTCCCTGACAAAAATGGTGGAATGCCCATCTTTTGTTTAGAGAAAGGGTTTGACACATTCCTTTAACATCCATTTTCAACATCAAATCCGGGCCCAGAAGCAAAACCAGCTGAAAACCAGTGATCTAGGCACAGCCACATAATCGGTTTGAGGCCGGTCTGGAAGCCCTGCTCTGAAGCGAACAGCTTGCAGAGATAGAGGGAAGGAAGGAACGGTGCCAGAGAGATTGCGGGGTCAGTCGGCTGAAGGACGCGTGTTGTTGGCCCCTCTGGCTGTGCTGTCCGCAGCAGGCATATGTTCCCGGCCTCAGCGGTCCCTCCTGTCTGAATGTGAAGGGGGTCGCGGCCACTGCTGCATTTTAATCCTCTAAATGGAAAGTTTGGAAATGCTATTATCTTCCATCTGTCGGCCCCCCGCTCACGAAAGGGCCCCGCTCCAACGGCTTGACAGGACCCGAACGCCTCGCTGCATTGTGCTCCTCTCACGAGAGGGCAGCCAAGATCCGCGCGAACGCGAGAACACGTCTCACATCAAACGTATCGGAGGTTTAAAGATTTTTCACTTAAAAACTGCATTTACATTCCAGTCGGGGATCTTCAAAGGCAAAAAGTGCTTCCTTCACTTAGCTGTAGTGCTTAACCAAAGTTACCCAGAGAGACGTCGTGCAAACACAACAACATATATTATTTATACTTACTTATCAAATGCCTATTTAATGTTTCTGGGGAGCGCAGAACTGCTTTTCACACAGAAAAATAACTCTGGTTACACTTTCATCTGTACTGTGGTATTTACATGGTACTCAAATGTGGTTTAAAGAATATCAGTACTTTTTGACGCTTTTGTGATGACTATATTCATGTACCATGGTGTGTACTATAGAACATCTCCCAAAACATGGTGTCTTATAAAAACAACCACAAAAACAAGGTACTTATAGTGTAAGATATGGGAAAACATGATAATACCATGGTACTTTTGGCACTTTTGTGGTGACCATATTCATGTTCCATGATA
>JAHKKF010494663.1:0-39013 GCA_019740295.1 Labeo calbasu | reverse complement strand
AGATAGATAGATAGATAGATAGATAGATAGATAGATAGATAGATAGATAGATAGATAGATAGATAGATAGATATAGATAGATAGATAGATAGATAGATCTGTCCGTCTGTCTGTCTGTCTCTTATATATGTCATTGAATTTTAACCACATTTTAGTTGACAAAAAGGAAATTTTAGTTGACAGTAAAACAAACAAATAAATAAATAAATATATAACTGAAAATGTGAACATTTTGTAAACATTGTTTCATTACAATAATTTTATTTTCATTATGATGCATATTTTTCGAGGTTTTTTTATTACTGCAAAAAACAAACCAAAAATCAAAAAAAAAAAAAAAAAATTAACTACCACACTATTTTTATTTGTAATTTCACTGACAAGACTAAAGACCTGTTCACACAAAAAAAAACTATATTAGCAATATACTATATTACAATAACTATATAAGTGTCCACACCAATGCACAATAAGTAAATAAATAAATAAATAAAATTCTGAAACTGATTTCAAATGTATCGTTCTTGTTATAGCTATGCTTACTAAATTAGAATGATTATTAAAACATTGTAGTTATTGTTATAATTGTGTTGTCCTTGGTGTGAATGGGCCTCAAAACCGGGAAAACGCTACGGCAGAATTTGTCACTTTTGGGTGAATTCCATTAAGCAACAGACAGATTGTACTTTTATTTTGTAGTGTGCATGAGGTATTCATTTATGGGTGAGCTATTCCTTTATAACGCTCTGTGTATTAAATTAGAAAGAAATTGTTGGCAATGTGCCAGTTGAGGTGTATGCGATCAATTGATCAGTTCGCCCGCTCTTGTCAGGGACACCCTCATATTCCTGCCTGTTTAAATAAAGCTCTTGCCGCTTCCCTCAATTCAAAGGAGTGACTCGTCATTCCCATTTAAGTCTTCCCCCTGTTCTGGACGTCTCTTCCTCGGATCCTGTTCACCCATCATTTCTTCTGACGGATGAGATTGAATTAGTCTGACCTGTCCTCACAGTTCGAGCGTAATTTGGCTTTGACATTGATAGCAGGGAAGATGCCTGACATGAATAGATGGAAGAGAGAGGGAAGACAGAGGAAGGAAGTCATCACAGGATGCATGGCAATGAAGGAGGAACCCTGCCTGATTTTAAGGCCTTGACCAAATAAAATGCCTTGCTTGATATTTGATCTCATTATCTCATAGGACTGTTAGGGATCAGTCTGTTAGGGATCAATCCTGGCCAATCAAGCGAGCGGTTTATGTGCAAAAACCTTGCAGAAATAAAAGCTCTGCTGTTAAAATACGTTCTAAAGAAAATTACACCAGTAGTAAACAAAATGCTTTTAGATATTAAGATATTACTAAAGAAGATCTATTTATATGTGATGAATGCATAAAAGGGGTCAAATTGCCCCATATGCGTATATCATGACTCATATCCATTTATCCAATTATATGTATACCCTTGTGAAAAGCAGTGTGTGTGCTTAATTGTATTAAATGTGCTCTCATAGTGTACTTCAAATCTTTCATGACTATATTTAATACACTTAAGGGGACAGCTCACACAAAAATGAACAGTACAGTCACTGGTCCCTATTGACATCCATAGTCTGAAAAAAAAAATACAATAAAAATACTCCTAAAGTCAGTGGGGACCCATTCTTTTCAAAATATCTTCTTTTGTGTTCAACAGAAGAAACTCTTACAATTTTGGAAAAACATGAGGGTGATGACAGAATTTTCATTTTTGGGTGGACTAGCCCTTTAAGTACACTTTGTAATTATTTTAAGAAGTGCACTTATTTTTGGTGTGTTGACTTACATACTAGAGTACAGAGAGTATGTAGGTCAACACATATACAGTATGTGACCCTGGACCACAAAACCAGTCTTAAGTAGCACGGGTATATTTGTAGCAATAGACAAAAACACATTGCATAGGTCAAAATTATCGATTTTTCTTTTATGCCAAAAATCATAAGGGTATTAAGTAAAGATCATGTTCCATGAAGATACTAATTTCCTGCTGTAAATATACTAAAACTTAATTTTTGATTAGTAATATGCATCGCTAAGAACTTCATTTGGACAACTTTAATGGTGATTTACTCAATATTTTGATTTTTTTGACCCTCAGATTCCAGATTTTCAAATATTGTCCTATCCTAACAAACTATAAATCAATGGAAAACATATTTGTTTAGCTTTCAGATGATGTATAAATCTCCAAAAAAAAAAAAATAAATAAATAAAATAAATCCTTTTGTGGTCCAGGATCACATATGTACATACTGGTTTGTGTCTATATTAATTTCATATTTTGTGTTAAAAGTGGACATTTCAGCAAAAGACTTTTTGAGTCTAAAAGTCCTGGTCCTGGATATGAGGTTTACAAAAAAGTCTATGGGATTATTGCCCATTCTATCATCTGCCAAGTGAAAACTCATTGTAACTCAACAAGTCATACAGTGCAAGATGTGGTAGTGAACGGTGCACATGTTCAGAACCCACATGGGCTGTCAACATTGGCTTGAGTATGACCTAGATCAGGTTTACCTAGATCTGTATCTCACCTTCTCTATCCTATAAAATAGAACTAAAAACAACAATAGCAACTTAGGTTGTGTGGTTGTGCAAGAATGCTAAAGCATTGCTAAAATGGCTGTTCTGGGCTTAGGTATCTTGAGCAGACCCAGGATGTGTGCTAAGCAGAAATAGGGAAGAGCAGTGTCATGCAGCCTTCAAAGGCACTCTGAGATCTGTGCTGCCATGGCTTCTCTCCCAGCTCTCTGCTCCTCATTTGCTGCCTATGTGGTCATACATCTCAGTGCCAGCAGCCAGTAAACCATTCGTGTTTTCCATTTAAGACAATGACTGTGATCACACAGCCTTCTGTACACTTGCGCCTTTTGTACTCACTCCGGCTTAACTTGTTGAACATTTGTACCCTTGATGTTCCGCAAATGATGGAAGCAGAGCTTGGAGGGTTTTGCTAAACCCTCAGACCGATTAGGAGAGAACATGCAATGCATGAGATATCACATAGCACCACTGCCACAGTGTACAATACTATGTAAGCAACGTTTGGAGATCCCTTGCAGTGCTTACCCCTTCATCTGTCACATGAACTTGAGCTTTGAGACTGAATAGTCTTGAATGTCCTTGTTCAAGATTTTACTGGATATTGAACCTGGTGTTTAACTAATCATGCTTCCAACCCTTAATAAACATATGTGAACCAGCTAATCAAGGTCCTTAAGTCAAGTCAAGTCAAGTCTTTAGCCTGACTACCCTGCTGAAAAAATCAATAGAAACCATCACAAAATTCTAATGATTTCCACTACAGATACCATTACAAACAGTCACTTTATTTTAACATGGTAGAAGGTTCCAAATAACTGATGGAGCTGGTTGGAGCTCCATTGGCCCTCTAAGAGCAGGATTGGACACCCCTAATTAAGTGTCTTCGAAGCACCTATGTTGCATGTCTTCGAATGAGGGCTCTGAATGAGTCGCGATATTGATAATAATCGTCATATTTAAATAATGAAATATCATTGTGTTAATTAGCGGTGTTGCAATATATCAGTATTGGTGATATTTGAAAAATAATAGTACACATACCTTAATTATCCAGCCTCAGCGCTTTGTGGAGCGTTACTCTCTCACGTGTGATTCGATTACAAAAGTATATGGTTTATCTGTGTTCCTCAAGCCATCTCAGGTATTTTCACTTGGATAATATGTATTTATATTGCAATGCTAATTGACATAACCTTTATCACTGTATAGAATACGTAAGGGATAATACACGGCTAGCTGTGCATAAAACGATTTTAATGCACCACGTGGAGGACAGGAACCACTTACCTCCGCAAAGTGCATAAAATTAGTTTAATGCAAAGCTAGCCATGCATTGTCCCGCTTACTCAATGGTCATTTGACAATGTAAAGCTGTTAATAATGTTTGTAGCGCAATATTTGACCAGGCAGGTAAAAATGAAGGTTATTTTCTTTAGTTATGTCTTGTCAGCTCTAGCATTCTTCCCGCTTCAAATCAGACATAGAAATGAAATAGTGTGGTAAGAGAGAGAGATGGTGTGTGTTACCTGCATCTGTTCGTCTCTCTGCAAACAATGAAGCTGTTGTAGTATCTAGGATATTTTACTACTAAAAGTCACGGGGTAGCATTGACAACAAGTTTATGTGTATGTGCAGCGCAATCCGCGATCTCTCTCTCTCTTTGTGTGTGTGTTTGTTGTGCGAGTGATGTGTATGGGTTTGTGTGCATCAATTAAAGCAGCGCATTAATATAGAACGGTGATTAAACTGACTTGGAACTACCTGTGCATTAAACGGTTTTAATGCATACCTGCCAGCCAATCAGAACCGAATATTCAGACATACCATGGTATAATATAAAATAAGGGTGTACTTACACGCGGCTGCCTTAAACTGATTTCGAGCGCGATATTCCATCGGTTATCAACCAATGGAGTACTACATTTTATTGTGTCTGAAAACAAAAAACAAAAGTGGAAAATAAGAAGTTTCCAATAGGAAATGAAGGCAGCAGAGAAGCACTCTCACTCAGCACAATGGAGTGCATAGTTTTGTTAACTTTGTGGTTTATTATTTTGAATCTTTGAGACGCGCTGACACACGACCCTCGTACAATATATTGCTTAAGGCTGATGATACACGGGGCAAATTTTTTTTAACAATGTTGCTTGGGCATTTTACCACTGAGAAAGGGTAACACATTTATATTTGGATAATCTAGACAGTTTGTAGACCCTGTGTCATCTGGTTGCCCATTGTTGGCGACATTGCTCAAAAAGTTGCCCCGTGTATCATCAGCCTAATAGATCTAGCGCTTTTGCAGCTCATAAATGTTCAAGCAATCGTACTGCACGTATCAGAATTTCGGTACATGCGTACCGCGCCTGAGCCCAACTGAACCGTGCTGTGGCCCACCTTACCCAACCGAGCCAGGGACGGCTAAATGAACTTCACCTGTGCCTGGTACGGAGCAATCACACTAATCAAACGAACCAGGCTTTGGGGGTCAAATGCGTTTAGATCACCTAGTGTGAGTACACCATAAGAATTTCAAACACCCAATCGATGCTATAATGCAAGTTTGGAGGAAAAATATGTTGTTTTTCTCATAAATTCTATGAAAAAATGTACAAAAGCTATCACTGGGGCAGTACCTTTATACATTATTTACCACTAAAGAGTTCATAATGTTGCCTTAAAGTTACATATTAGGATTGAAAGTGTACATATTAGTACTTTTTGAAAGGGTACCACCCCAGTGACTGCTTTTGTATCAATTTGTCTGCCATATCGCTGGTCCACCATTTTGTATTTCATCTGTGCGACTGTTTGAGTTTAATCTTTGCCAAATTTGGCTGAGGTCATTTCCAGACCATGCTGGCCAAAAGTTATCCAAATCTGTTTGATATGCCAAACCATTCTCGTGAAAGTTTAACATCGGCCAAATCTCTGCAACTCAATGTACAAATGTTCAGGAACATTGTGTTTCAAAGTTAGCCTTGGGAAGCTAATTAAATCTGGGGCCCTGAATCAATGAGTTGAACTCTACACCAACAGGTCACAAACCTTAAAGAGGAAGCACCTTTGCTTAATATCACCGCTACACCCAGGCGCTAACTTAATTTCACACTCCTAAACTCAGGCCCCGTGCTTGGCCAACATCGCATTAGAGTATGCATACCATCTGGTCTGGAGTTTGAGAGGAAGCGGCTTGGGTTTTCACACTGATCCAATTAGGGAGTTTTTTAATTCATTAAGGATGTTCTGTTGTGTGTTAACTAGCTCAGCATGGCCAACAGATCTGAAGGCACTTGCTGACCAGGATAGCTCATATCTTACACTCCTTAAACTCCTCGAGTCCAGACAGTAGGGGGTATGGAAGAGCAAAGAGGAACTGCAGAGGTACCTCTTCAACTTCCTGTCTCTTAGAACTCTACACTTAAGGGCAGAGATGTGTAGTATAGGGTTCCTCTGCTACACAAGCTTTAAAACAATAGAGAGCTGGTCCCACAGGCAAGAAATATTGGAAACAGGAGGTTTGATCCTCTGCTGTGGAAATGTGAGCCGTTAGATGGTGAAAAACATGTTTTCAGACACTCGTCTAAATCCATGCCCACTGATCTCACTGTGTGCCTTGTCATTCAACACTTTGTCGAGTATCATATTCTTACGCTGAGGACAAATTGCATCTCTTCAATCAGTTAACTAATGCAGTGGACAGTGGGGGTTAACTGTAGTTTGAAAGTATGGTTGTTTGAAATATGAATTTAAAACCATAAGTCCTTTGAAACTGTGTCATTAGGTTTGGACTCTGTTCAAATCCTCTTTAAACGATTCTTTAAAAATTCAGACAATTTGCAGCACTCAAGGTCATTCTATCTCCCCTTGCCACAACCCTTCTAACAAACCGAAAGTGCTTCAAACGGCGCAATGATAATGCACAACTGCGGCCTACAGGCAGATACAACAGCACAGTCCTTTATCAAGGAGGACTTCAAAAGTGGAGCCAATGCCTTCGGTTAGCTACAAGTGAGGCCCACCATCAACCCCTTCTGCCATATTAAAGCAGTTTTTTTTTTTTTTTTTTTTTCAAAAGAGCATCTCATTTCATAGGGAGTTTTTCTGCATTAGAATTAAACCAATATGGTGTGAGTGTGTCACATTCCTGAGCAGAGACCCACTGGCTGCTCTTCATAATGAGGGAAAATTGGTTTCAACACAGGACAAGAGATGAGCTTCTGCAAAGCGTTCTGCACTGATGAACACTCCATGTGGACACTTTGAATAAAACTAGTTCATTAAGTAAAGGAATAGGTCTCCCAAAAATGAAAATCTTGTTAATATTTACCCTTATATTTTTGAAGAAATGTTACCCCGCTCTTATAACAATAGTTCATTGTGAGCAAAGAGACCATCATAAATGAAGTCCATTTTTGAATCTGGACACAGATGAGGGCTATAGATGTAAGCTTTGGCAGATGTAAATTTGATCAGTTACTAATAACTTAAAAGTGACTGAAACAGTCTCATACTTTTATGGTGGTTTTGTGGTGCTTTTTATTCTTTTGATGTTTGACAGCCTCCTGAACTTTAGCATCTATGACACACAACTCAGTTCAGTGCTAATATAATTTTTACATTAAACATTCATAAAAAACAGACCGTTGCAAATCAGTCCAGTGCAAGTTATTGTCATGTGTTTACCAGATGAGAACAAATCAAATTTTAGCTTGTTCTGAACAATATCATCAAGGTAGCAGTAGCTTTACATGACACTTAAAAGTCATGTTTTAACTTATGTTCCACATCGATCTTGTATAAAAAATGTGACAAAAAGTATTTTTGGAAGAAAGTGTATATTTTGGTGGCTTAAAGTATATAAAAATATATATTTTATTAAATTAACTTTTTTTTTGCTTTTATTATATTGTGTATTTTTTACTATGCTTCATAGTCAAGATGTGTTTTTTACTATTACTATTTTTAATATTAGAAAACTCTTTCATTTACTGTTAAATTTGACCTATTTCAGCTTTACAGTCCTAACATCTGTTTGTGTGAACATTTAACATCCAACTTGATTGTAATAAATTTAATTGACATGGTTAATTAAGACAAAATTGAAAAAGTTTCAAAATTGAAAAACATTTCCTGAATCAATGACCAAAGTACTACGTCTGACTGCAACTTGCTTTGAATAAAAGCACCTGCCAATTGAAGAAGTGAAAATGTAGATTGTTTGTGTCTGATTGCAACACGATATGTGAGTGTTTCTTCCAACATCCTGTCAAATATCCTGTGAAAAACCTTAGTTGAAAGCTGTACGGAGAGCAGGAGTTCATTAATGGACCTGAACACCAGAATTGTGAAACATCCCTGCTGCTAGTAATCAGTTCTTTTCTCTTTCTCTTCCAAATACTGTAAATCAAATAATCAAGAGAAACAAAGTGAGACACATGCACTCAAAAACAGTCATATTGTAATCGCCAGCAAATTCATATATGATAACACGCACAAAGGGCGTACGCAAGGGAGCTCTCATCTGATCCTGTTCTGTACAAGGCTTTGAATTAGCCTGGAACGCTGCATTTGATCCTCTGCATGAGTCAAAACGAATCTCCGAGCTGTGCTTTTAACAGCAAACTTCACTTGGAATTATGTTTGATTGTAAGTCTTAATCAAGTTCAATTTGTCATAAACAGCCACTTCTAATTAGCTACGTGTCTACATATCTTGCTTAATATATTTTAATTAATCTCGTTCATGAACGCTCCCTAAGAGGAATTTCAATGTGACTGCTCTTGCAGAGAATACAGTACCGTACCAACAAGACAATGAACTACTGGGAATGTGTGTTCGGGGGCTGTCAAATCATGTGCATGTTGTATTAGATTAATCGCAATTAGGGTTAATTACGTTTTCCAAATCAAGCTCACGCCAACGATCAGATGAACTACGAGACGTAGTTGCTTATTATTGGATCTGTGTGTGTTTTAGTGTCAAAAAATCATGCATTTTAAATAAAAGCGACCTCTCTTCTCGCGCCTCAGTCATGTCAAAAACGCGTCACACCATAAACGTTTATGCTCATACTTTTTAATGTATCACAATGAGCAAGAAACATACTTGATGAAATATTTTCAAAGGAGTATATTCAATTACCATCTACAATCAACTTAACTAGGACAACAAGGTTTTTGTGACAAAAGTTTCTCTTTAAAAGTCTGAAGTTCCATGTGGTTTATGTATGTTAGTCTCCATGTAATTTGGTACAGTTTGGAAATCTTCATCATATAATTACAGTAACAAAAAGCTAACAAGACTACAGTATAGAAAAGACATCAAGAACAACATTTTTGGTTTAACTTGCTCTTTTTGTACATTGCAAGGCTGTAAGTTCTACCCTCGGATGGGCTACCTGGAGCCACAGAGCCGTGCTTGTGAGGCCCGGAGGAGGAGGAATAATTTGAGGAGAACGAAAGAGAAAAAAGGAAAAAAGAAAAAAAAGAAAAAAGGAAACACAAAAAGCATCAAAAATGCTGTGGCACCAGGAGCCACTAAAGGAACAGGAAGCTCCAGCAGCAGTTCATCGTTGAAACTGGAGCAAATGTTTTTTTTGTTTGGTTGCTTGTTAGTTTGGTTATTAATTTTGGTTGATTCGCTTTTTTTGTGTTTATCTGCTTCCTTAGGAATGACACCCAGGAAAATCCCCTCCCCCTTGAACAGTAAAGTCATTCTTTATGGTTGGATGGAACCGGTCGACTCCACGCCAGAGCGGAGCCACGTGTCAGTCACTGAAGCGGGCAGGAGGAAATGAAACAGGTAGCAACACCGTGAACTGGGAGACAACGTATGCGAGTGTTTGAGTCCGTCCCGTTCAGAAGTGCAGAAAATGTCCAAGTAGATGCAGAACCAGAGAGAGAGAAAAAGGAGATAAATTCCTCTCCGTGTCACATATGTCCACTGGTCGCAGAGTCCACTCCCGTCGGCATATAGCGTTAGTTAAATAATGACTTGATATCGGGGCGCGTCGGCCCTGCCTTTGGCTCCCATGCCCAGTTTTGGTGTGTCAACAACAGCCTTCTCAGACATCTCAATGACATCTCTCAAGTTTCCCAGAGTTCGTTTCTCTTTATTTCCTTCTTTGTCATTTCAAAGAAAAGTGTTGATGTCTTCTTTAAATATATCTATATCTGTATACATGTTTATTTTTCACAGTGGGCAAAAGGATGACCTCTACAGCAAAACCTGTCGTTTTCGTTCTCTCTTTGCAAAATGTCCACAAAAAAAAGAAAAAAAAAAGAAAAAAGAAAAAAAACATAATAATCAAGTATCCCAATGAGAGTTGATGTATCTCAGCCACGTGTTGGGTTAACCACAATAAATATACACTCATCAGGGGCACCAGCTAAAGTATTTCATGTTTTCGACTGCGTGAAGCTTTGGCCACATTCATATCATTAATGAAAATAATAACTGCTCAGTGCTTCGGTATCCTCTTTCACCACCTTACGCAATTATTGTGTTGAACATCAGACTTTTCAGACCCTTTACTGAAGATTCAGCTATGCAGTTCAGTATGTTTTGGTGCGAAATGAAAGTAGAAAATAGAATACAAAGTATAAAAACTCAGACTGATGCTGGCTCTTATGAAACACACACACGCACGCACGCACGCTCACGCTCGCACATACAAAGTCCATGCTGGCTGAAACAGTTGTGAGGGATTCCGCCCCACACGAGAGCCTATAAAAAACGAGAACACTTTGGAAGCAAGAGATACAACTGTGTCAAGACAAACAAATATAGGAACATTGTAACACCATAAAGTGGCCAGAGAATGATAGAAAACAAATAGATGTGATTTCAATTTAAAGCTGGCATTGTAACATTAATTTATAAATGGACAACAATAAAAAGTAAAGGAAAAAAAAAATACAGTTATATGAAAATAACCATAAAGATATTATCTGAGACCAAAACAATGCAAAGCATTCAAAAATAAACTATACAATATCAGACTTCTCAAAAATAATTATGAACAATATCATAGATAACATGGATTGAGAGGAGTGGATCAGCTTGCAGATCAAAGGAACCCAATTTCAATAGCATGCACACCAAATAACACCAAATCAAATTGTTCTGCAAGACGTAATGCTTGTTTACACACCAGGACGAGTGTGGAAATACGTTACTAAAGCCAAATACCTTTGAGCCCCCCTAAAGCATCTTTTACACATTTCAAAAATGACTCGATTTGGAAAAGAAAATAAAGAGCAATTCCATTTACGATTGGATGGGGGCCGTTTCGGTTAAAAAAACGCAACCGTTTCCATTGCAGTGACTTGGAGTGAGGGACCTCTTTGGACACGTCTACCTCGTCACCATGCAAAACAAGGGACACCTAAAACCAATCCTGCTTTCCCCAGTCTTCTAATGCTTTGGAATGAAAATGCCCCTTACAGACCCGCAACAGAAATGGCTTTTCACCCTGCAGACAACGAATTCCCTACTTGGCCAGTGACTTTGCCAAACAGCCTTTCGTTCTGAGACTAGTTCTAAATCAAGAAGCGTGATGACACCAGATCAGGGAGATGCGCAAGTACCAGACAGGTCGCAGTATGTACATTTTTGGTAACCACTATGACTTGGTGATCTAGTTCAAGTGAGTAAAGTCATTTAATGGCTGCGGGGATTCACTCTCGACACATCATAATCAGAGTGAGGTGATATTCAGCAATCCATGATGGCGGAGTTACACAACAGCTTACAGTCACCTTAGAAATGGGATAAAATAGAACTGTACTCGATCCGAATAAAAAGAAGCAGTCCTTGCTTAAGAAATCAAAACTCAGGTGTAGTATTTGGAATGCACTGTTATTTTTACAAACATTATAGATCATTGGCTTTTAACATTGGTCTGTTCAAAAATGAAGAAAAAAAAACAAAGAAACTAAAATGTCCTTTGGAACATATATTCACAGTCTTCAAAGTTCCGTTTTTGCAACAAGAAGGGAAAAAAGATGTTGCAGGGGCAGGGAAATGGTTTATTGTTTCTTTTTTTCTTAAAGCTTAGCCAAAAAGCAAAAGGAGCATGCATCTAGGAATTCTTCCTTTCCAAATCTACATTAGCAGCAAAACATATGTCCTTAAAGACCAGACCTTATATATTTTTTTTTTTACTTTACAGAAAGAAAACAAAAGAAAAAAAAATGGATTTCATGTGTGTCAGAAACTTCAACAAAACTTTGATTTTACAAACTGCAATGGCTCTGTAACGGTGCTACTCCACAATGCAAGGACAAGGGCCCTTTTTGATTTTTGGTTTTCTTAGTATTTGACGTAAAAAAGCCACCTGTACGGCAACTCTGATGCGTACTTCTTTTATTTTAAAACTTTGTTTTCTTTCCTTAAAAACAGCAACAAATTCTCAAGTATAAAGAAGCCTCTTTTCTCATCTTTATGCACCAATGGTGAAAGTGTTAAGTCTTTGGATTTTCTTTTCGTTTTAAAGCGTGAGAATTATTATTATTATTATTCTTTTTTTCATTTTCATATATGACAACAAAAAAGTTGAAATGAACATAAAGCCTACAGCAGACTGCAGCCACACTACATGGAAACAAGTATCTGCTTTGTAGTGCTAAAGGAGAGGCAGTTATCTCCGAATCTACAAAGGCAGGGGGTACAGAAAGAAGAAAGAAAAGTTGGAAAGGATAAGGACAGAAAGAGAGAAAGTCAGACAGTGGTAAGTGCACTAAGGTAACACAAATATAACTGAACGATTTTCAAACACACCCCAGATTTCTCTTCGGTTTTGGTCAATGCTGCACCAACCAAAGGTGAGAAACCCCTCGTGACAAAGAGATTCAGCTGGGAGAACAAAAACAAGAAGCTGAGAATTGGACAGAAATAGAGTAGAGATCGTTTCCTGCTCCTTAATCTAGTCTATTGGAATGACCAAGACAACATCAAATGAAGCGCCTTAAAGTTGGACGATACAAAAGCTAAATGTACACAAAGATTTTTCAATCTACCATACTGTTTAAATTCATTTCCAATGCAACAATCTACTGAACACCAAAAATGTATATATCTATCATAAATACAGAAAGTTTTTTTTTCCTAAAAAAAAAAGAAAAAAAAAAAAAATCTTTTTTCCCCCACCAAGTCTGCAATGCTCTTCGTGTCTGGGTAAAATGGGATTAGTAACTCTCCCGTAAAACGGAAAATTAAAAAAAATAAAAAAAATAAAATAATAATTAAGAAGGTTTAAAACCAGCAATTCAGCTACTCATTGAATGCCCAGAAACTTTAGTTGAGTTAGTATCATTTCTGAATACTTTCTGCCAATAAATGTCATACAAAAACAGAAACGTCTATCATTTGTTTGGAACAAAATAATGACTTTTTGTAACACAAGAAAAGGTTGTGAGCTGTTGACCTGAGAATAAAATAGACATTACATTATTTTTCTTTTCTTTAGCAAGCCATTGGTATCTGAATGCTTAGATAGCAAGAAAACTGTAAGACTATTCTCCCATACAGTACATACTGGCTTTATGTGACTGTGCTATTAAGCGGAAATACTTATGCAAACAAGGGACAACTTGTTGACTCGTTCTTTGTAGAAAGGGTTGTGGGGCCATTCAAATAACTTTGAGGCAGTCCACTGCAATACAGCATTCCACTAGCAATAACGGACTGTTAACTGCTGTGATCTCTATTCATTTATAAATATATATATATATACTGCATATGTGCATATATATATATATATATATATATATACACACACACACCTGTATATATTAAGAGTTGTAATAAACTAAAACCAGCATGTTGATATGGGAAAACAATCCACTAACATTTAAATTTTTGGTTACAAGCTTTGGAATTGCAGTTAGTCTTTACACATCTTTTTCTGAAATTGGTTTGTATACTTTAAACATATTTTAAACATTGCTGCTTTTTTTTCTTTTGTTTTCTTTTGTCTTTGTTTTTTTTTCCTTTTTCTTTTTCTTTTTTTTTTTTTTTAAATATTGTTCATCACTGAAAGCTTTTACAATCTGATGGAGTCCGATCCTACACTAGCGAGATTACTACTACAACTACTGCTGTCTTTGAGACAGCCAGGCTGTTGTGGCTCCTCTGCTGGCCTGCCCAGCCTGTCTGCTGACTTCTGACTGCTGTCAGAATCAGACTCGTCGGTAAAGACGTCTGTTGGTATCGAGGTCTGGACCCCTGAGGTGCTCAATGAACTTGAGGTAACCGTTGAAGGAGAGGAAACTGGAGGAAAAGAAGACAATGCAGACGAAGAGGGATTGGGCTTCCCAGCTAAAGCTCTGGAGAAAGGGGTCTGGGACCATGATTTGCCTGTAGCTGTTGTGTTGAGTGGAGTGGCCGTGAAGGAGGAGGAAGTGCATGAAGATGCAGACGCTGATGAGGACGGTGTGGTGGCTGACGTTGTTGGCGGAGGGGATGGGGTGTTGTTTGAGTGAGTGGCAGACTGCGAGGTAGATGCGGTGTTAGGACTGGGGAAGCAGGCTGAAGAGTGAGGTAATAAATTAGTAGCGTGCTCTTTGGCATTTCTGGATCTCTTGATTGTTCTGTGTTTGTGCAAGGCTGAATCCAGGTGTTGACTGAGCGCTTTGTCCCCTTCTAGTGTGGTGTCACAGACGAGGCAGTCATAGAGGCCGCCCTCTGCTGCATTCCCACTGTTGGGGACCCGAAGCAACATCTCTTGCAGGTTTGCCACAGACTGACCAAAAAAACAAATTGACTTGAGGTGGCTGATAGCCGCTTCCTCCTTGCTGAAGACAGCTTGACACTTGCGGCACGCCAGCCGATACTGAACTTTGGGGACGATATATTGGTCAAGATGGGGGTCTGCACCTTTGCCATCCACTTCGTGCTGCTCAGTGGCTAGGTTGTTGTGAGTGGAAGAGGTTTCAACTGAGGGAGTGCTCTTTTGCTCCTCTGTTTTTACTGGATCTTTGGCAGAGTCCTTACGGTCCACCGAGTTTTGTGAAGTTTGGCTTGCTTTGGGTTGCTGGATTTGCTGAAGCTGCCGCTGCTGCTGCTGAAGTGCCTCCTGCAGGCTCTGCTGATATTGCTGGTAATGTTGAAGCAAAGATCCCGGTGACAGCCCCATCAGGGCCTGTGATAAAGCTGGGTTGTAGGGGAAAAGACTTTCCATGCCATACATGGGCTGAAGATAGCCACCTTGAAGAGCACCAGGTATCTGAGGGGCATAATACGGAGAGAAGCCAGGCATAAAGTAGGGCAGGAACTGACTTGTTAGCAGGGCTGTTGGATCTGAAGCTAAAGCTGCTTGTAGAGCTTGAAGTTGGGCAGTATCGACCACATACTCCATGCCAGGTGTTGGCATCGAGGTGGCCGGAACAGCAGAGTCTGGCTTTTCTTTCTTGGCACTGGCAGCAGAAGTGGAGGGAGCGGGAGTACCCCCGGCTGAGGATGGTGTGGGGGGCTTCTCAGCCTTCTCCTTGTGTTTCTCTTTCTCCCTGGACCTCTCAGAATCACGATCTTTAGGAGCTTCAGGGCGAGGGCCTGACTGGGTCATCAAAGAGTTTGATGTAGATGTGGGGGTAGGGCTCGAGTGGGCGACAGACGTGCTGGCCTGAGCTGGGCTGGGCGAGGCCAGTGAAGAGGAGGAAGGGGTCTTGTTGGGTAAACCAGACGTGGGGAGACTAGGTGAGGGTACACTGGCACCAGGCATGTTCAGGAGGTTTGGAGGTTTCGGAGGGGTTAAAGCTGCAGAAATTGACACAGAGAAACACAACATGATTAAGATTGCTGCGATACACATCTGAGAGCTAGTAGTTAAGTTTTACAGTTTGTATTTCAAAAGTCTTACTCATACTAGGGAATTGATGTGATGACATACCTGAGTTGGATGAGTTAAAGCCTGGTATGGAGGGACCACCAACACCTGGCAGGAGAACAGGGGGGATCCCCTGTAGATTTGGGTAACCTGACTGAAGGTTCAAGGCTTGCAAGGCAGGTGTGTCAAACATCCCTTGTTGCTGCATGGCTTGTTGTTGTGCTAGTCCCAGGACCTCATTTGCTTTCTTGATGCGATCCATCTCCTGCTGTGCCATTAGCTGACGAACCGTCGCTGGATCGAAGTACTCTTTCTCTTTATCGAGCTGGCTTCCAATGGTATCCTTTACTTTAGAGATGTGCTGCTGGGAGAAGATGTGGTCTCGCACTGAGAGGCGAGCACTGTATTTAACACCACACAGAGAGCATTCTGTCTTCGGTCCCTCGTAAGAAGTCTGGTTGATACCAAAATGCTTAGCCATGCTGAGTTTAGCCTTCTTTTCCTTAGCACGAGCATTTTGAAACCAGACCTGAACAACTCTCTTTGGAAGTCCAATGTCATTGCCAAGTACCTCACACTCCAGCATGGTTGGAGTCCTATAATCATTGAAGCAGGACTTGAGCACCTTAAGCTGAAGATTAGTCATCTGTGTTCGGAAGCGCTTTTGACCAGGCCTGTCTCCGCTATCAATGCTTCTGCTTCCAGAGGCCCCTGGACTTGGTGAACAAGGGTCAGCCAGACTAGATGTTTCACTGTAGTCGATCATATTTTCATTTTCAAAGTCTTTTGTGTAGAAGCTTGTTGCAGGGCTCACCAGTCCTGAGGACATCTGTTCATCGTTCTCAATAGAGGGGACTGCGCCCCCAGACTTAGAGAGAAAATCTCCACTGTTATGGCTGTGCTTAGCATCGGCACTGTCATTGTCAACGTTTGCCTCATCACCTGTGGTAGTGTCAGTGATGGCTGTATTCACAGAAGAGCAATCATCATTATCAAGTTTATTTTGATCAAAATTGGTGTGTACTGAGGAAATGGTTGGACTTTCAAACTCCTCTGCTCCCTCAACCTTGATAGATGTTGGGCTCAGGAGAGCCCTGGGGGACAAGTCCATGCCTTTGCTCACAGGTGATAGTGATGAACTTTGCACATCATTGTGAGACTGAGCAAGGTGAGCATAGCTGGAGATATCCAGAGGATCCATCTTCAACTGCATGGCATCCTGTTCAGGTAGCATACCGGAAAGCGCTAGGTTGTAGCCAGCACGTTTAGCCTCGTGCCAGTGGCGTGAACGAATATGGGCCTCTAGGGCAGTTTTAGCTTTGAATAGGGCTCGACAAAATGGGCAGCGGCGGTGGGCCTGAGCTGGCCCAACAGCCCGAAATTGACCTTTTCTTTCTCTGGCTCTTGTGTTTTGGAACCATACCTGCACTACTCGTTTTTTCAGCCCCACTTCATGAGCAATGTGGTCAAGCATTTTACGAGTAGGATTGGAGTCAAGCAAGTATTTCTGGTACAGAATCTCTAGTTGCTCTGGTGTAATAGTGGTTCGGAGGCGCTTGTCTCGTTGTGGCTCCTCTCCACTATTCATGCTGTCACTTTCTCCTGGACTAGTTCCTGCCTTCTCCTCCAACTTCCTCTTCAGGGAGTTCATAGTGGATGTAGGCGTTGATGGGGAGGTGGCAGAGTTGCTTGACATTTGCGGTATTGCTCCTGCAAGGAGCTGGCTAGCAAGCAGAGGATTGCTAGGATCAAACAACATGAAGGACATGTCCATTGGGCGATCCAAAAACTGAGGATGAATGAACTGATTTTGAACACTCAGGAAATGCAGTTGCTGGTGTTCCTGCCAGTGTTCAAATGACGGGAAGGCAAGTTTGCACTGCTCACACTGGTACGGGATCATTTGCTGGGCCAACTGCTGCTGTGAGGCGGAGGCTAAATGAGGATTAAGAGCCATGTGGGAACTCTGGGAGGTTTGACTGGTATGTGAAATGGAAGGACCACTGTGCTGTTGCTGTTGGGAGAGGGAAGGTGAAGAACGCTTTGAATTCTTTGGGACCGAATGCGTCTTTTCCTCTCTTTGCGGTCTCTGCTGTGGGGTCTCAGATGGATGAATGGTTTCCTGTTTCAAAGATGTCTGCTCTCTTTGGCCCAAAGATGCTTCTGCAGAGTGTTTTGATTTTTCATCAAAGGAGTTTGATGTGTTAGCTGGTGTAGGCTCCTCCTTTTCAGATGACGTGATGTGAGAGAATGCAGAGGATGAAGGAGGAAGAGGGCAGAGGCTTGAGGATGACGGCACTGGTGTTTGACCTGATGACCCAGATGGAGTGTAGTACTCATGAGAGAGATCTACAGAGTCCTCGTTCAGACTGTCATACTGCCCATCTTCCTCCTCGTCTTTGTAACAGAGCTTCTTTTGGTGTTTAATAAGGTCAAATATGCGCTGGAAAACCAGGCTGCACTTCTTGCACTGATAGTTTAAGTTGGTAGTACGAATGTATCGGTCATTGGACAACTCGCGTCGATCACCTTCTTTTCCTCCATCTCCCTGGTTCTCGTAATTTTTACGGGCTTTCTGTCTGGCATTTTGGAACCACACGACAATGACTCGAGTTGGAAGGCTCAGAAGATTGGATAACTGCTCAAATTCATCATCTTTAGGATAAGCATTTGCATCAAAGAAATCT
The DNA here is from genome assembly GCA_019740295.1 of Labeo calbasu. Classification (NCBI taxonomy): domain Eukaryota; kingdom Metazoa; phylum Chordata; class Actinopteri; order Cypriniformes; family Cyprinidae; genus Labeo; species Labeo calbasu. The sequence continues at coordinate 20,916 of JAHKKF010494663.1, read as the reverse complement.
TGCAGTACCCTCAGCTGGTAGTCTGTGAACCTTGTCCTTGAGGACCTCTTGTTTCCATATGACTCCTGCTTTTGAGGCTCAGGAGAGGGTGGCTTTGAATCAATTTTGGTATCTTCCAGAGTTGTAATTGGAGGGTTGTTAAAATTATAGGGTGAGTCTTTGTTCCGTTGTCGCTCTTTAAAGAGTGTATTGCGGAACCAATGCTTGATGACTTTCTGGGGGAGCCCTGATTTATCTGCCATTTCCTTAATTTGGTCCTCGTTGGGAGAGTTGTTAATATCGAAATACTGGCGGAGCACCCTTAGCTGGTCATCTGTGATACGGGTGCGGGGTCTCTTATTCTGTTGTTGCAACATGGCAGGGGTAAGCTGCTGCTGGTAGAGCTGGGCCAGATCAGTGGCCAGGCTGGGCTCCACAGCTGGCAGTTGGGCAGGAATTTGAGAAGGTAATGACTGGAGAGACATGGGCTGCATCATAAGTGGAGAGAAGAGAGGAAGATCCATTGGCATTGGTATTTGGGCCAGTGGAACTGGAGGCTGAGGGGTTTGAGCAGTTGGTGGTGTCATGGTAGGAGCAGAAACGGGTATATTTGGTGTTGGAACCCTCTGGGGAGGTGGCGGTGGGGGTGGGGGTGGAGGCGGTGGAGGGGGTGGAGCAGCTTCGGGTGTCTGAGGTCTCAGTGGGTACAGCTTGTCATATTGTTCTCTGTACTCTTTGGCAAATCTCTCTAGGAATCTGAATGGAAAGAAAGCCTGGTGGATATGCTCCTGATGACTCTTGAGGATCAATATGTTGGAAAAGAGCTTACCGCAAGACTCACACTCCAGTTTCTCTAATCCTTCAATGGGGTCGACCACTCTGGTGATACCAGCTGGCCCACTGCATCCTGACAGAGATCCTGTTGGCTTTCTTTGTGCTTTTTGCTTGTTCTCATTGTACTGAATTACTAACTCAAAGCCAAAATTCTCCAACAGGGCTTTGGTGGCATTCCCTCGGGCATCTGAGGCAATCCTTGGAGGTGGAAATCCGGAGTCATGGTTCACATTTACAACAGCTTGAGGAGCATCTTTCTTTTCTTTGGACTTGTCTGACATATCTTTTGGAACATGATCCTCGGCTTTATCACTAATTTCTTTGTCCTTTGGCAGCTCTCTTTCTTTCTCAGTGTGAGAAGATGGCTTTGGCTTTTTGTCTACAGGATGGGAAAGGGCACTCTGTTGAAGTAAAGCCATTTGGCTCGATCCTTGGGAGTGGGAATGAGGTTGGTGCTGTTGCTGAAGGTGGTGGTGCATGAGCTGTTGTTGTAAGCAGCTCTGTTGGGCCTGCTGGGCAGAGCTTTTCTGTTCTTCCAACAGCGAAGCAGTAGATGCACTCAAGTTCAATGCAGAGCTAGTCGGGTTCAAGTCTGGATTCAGTTGAAATTCTGCTCCAGGAATGTAAAACGGAAAGAGCAGCTGCTGTTGCTGAAGAGGGAGAAGAGCGTCTGTTGTCATAGGGAAGTGCTGGAGAAGAGGGTTGAATAGCTGGGACTGAAGGAGAGCGGCCTGCTGGAGCTCTTGTTGGAGCTGAGCCTGTGCCTGTGCTTGAGCCTGGGCCAACTGTTGCTGCTGTTGCTGGAGCTGTTGCTGATGGCCCCTCGAGGACAGCATATCTGCAAATTTCTTCTTTTTCACTTCATGATTCTCAGAAGGAGAGGGATGACATGCTGAGTTACCTAAATTCTCAACACTGTGAGAATGACTTGACATGTGATTGCCTCCCATGATGCTCTGAGCTGTCTGAGCTCCAGCTGGAGAGCTGCTGCTGTTGCTGGAGCTGGTAGTTGAGTTAGTGGCTGGAACAGGGCTTGGGGTTGAAGTGCTATTGGAAGTGCTTCCGCTTGGGCCACTACTGCTCACAGCACTAGAACTGCCGCCGGCTGCTTCAAGCTTTGCCGCCCTGGCCTTGGTTTGATGAAGAACAGAGCGCATATGAATCTCCAGTGTAGAGCTCTGGCTGTATGCTACATTGCAAGTGCTGCACTTGAAGGGTTTATTATCAGGGCTGCTGGTAGGCTCTGGCTGACCGGTGGTGGATTCCTGTAGGGCCCTTTTGACTTTGTGCAAGTGAGACACAGAGTTGTAGTGTACAAGAAGAATATTCTTTTGGGTAAACGACTCTTTGCAGACTGTACACTTGAAAGGACGGGATGGATCTAGAAACTTCTCCATAGTAAAGTTGGGGCCTTTCCTAAATGGCAGGGCTCGTTTGGGTTCAGATCCAGAATCTTCTTGCAAAGATCCAGAGTCACTGCCAGTTGGGCTTTGCTTTTCCTCGGGGTCACTTTCGTCTCCCTCTTTCTCGTCATCGAGAAGACCTCCCTGGTCCTCTCCAAGTGAGGGATCACCCATTATCATTAGGTCTCCGTTCATTAGTAAACCTCCATATAGCTGCTGGATGTCAGCTTCACTCAACTCCAGGTGACTGGTCTCCAGATGCTTCTTAAGTGCCTGCAGGGTCCTGAAGCTGCGCTGGCATAAACAACACATTGTGGCTGCTCTGATTACATGGTACTGGGAATGCAGCTGAAGTTTCTCTATTGTCTTGAATGCCAAACTGCACTGGTTGCAGCGATATTTGTAGACATGACGATCAGAGACAGGCAGTTGGGGCCTTTTATTGTGGACCTCATTGAAGTGCATCTGAAGGGCATTGGAGGATTTAAAGACTTTGTTACAGCCCTTTTTCCAGCAAAGGAAACCAGTGGAATCATCTCTTGCAGGCTGTTGTTCCTCAAGCGGAGACTTGCGAGCTTCAGCAGTGTCTGAGGCCAGGCAGACTCCTTTTTCAGGCTCAACATCTGCCACTTCTGCAATCAGAAAAATAACACGCATTAAAATTCTGATGACATATACATATGTGTGTTTTCGAAATGAGTTTCCTCAATTGCACAACATTCTAACCTGTTTGCTTCTTAATGTCGTCAGAGTTCGAGTTGACCATGGACTGAGGTGTAGTTTGAGTATCTTTCTCTGGTCCAGGGACTGGTATGAACATGCTTGCTGGCAGTACTTCTGATGCTGCCACCTGGAAAAATAAAAATATGGTATTTGTTATGTCAGTTATAGGCCTTAAACAATAGCCTCTTGATAAGAAATGTAGAACATCTCAAATTAATGTAAAGGACAAGCAAATTACACGCTCAAAACAGACAAAATTTATGCGTCATATACAGTAATCCCCCATCGAGATGTGCTATAAACATCAAAATAATTTGATAAGATAATCATATTATTTGAACCGGACACAAACACATTTACTGTCCCCTCTTTCACAAAGGCGACTTAATTTGCCATCCATGGAATTTGCACTTTGATCACTGATGGTGTGTTGTCATGCTCTGCGATAGTTCTGCTGCTGCAGCCAATTAGTGTGATGGGCTGAGTGGTCTACCTTGGCCAGTTGAAAAGCTTATTAGAGAGCCTAATTAAATAAGTCTTCCACCTCATAAAATGTGCTTTTCATTCCAATAGAAAAGCATGGTGCAATGGTGAAATGCCGTCATTCGGCCTGGAATTCTGGGTAATGCAACAACTGTCAATTTCTGGATAATGATCAGCACTCTTAATTTAACATACACTGCTCATTAATATGTTTTCCAGCAAACCAGAATATTTTAATCTAAACAATTATGCAAATTATTACTTGAAACAAAGTCATTAATAAAAATGTAGATAAATTTAAACGTACGTAGATGGCAAGCAGCATGTTTTTCAGTCAATTTAATTAGAAAATTTAAAGTAGCAATGAATATTGTTGTGATAAAGGTGCACCAAGGTTTGCTTGGCACTTCAAAGGTTGAAGTTAATCAAGTGTGAATGACAGCAACCTCCCCTCCATCTTTTAAGTGCACATGATTCTCCATGCATGGCTCGCACTCTCTCGCTATCTCTCTCTTTCTCAGAATAATAATAAAAAACAGATTCATTAACAGGATCCTATTTAACAATAATCAGTGATTGAGATTGGAAAAGGTTGGGAGATGAGCCACTGTGTGCTTCACCTTCCTTCAATTAACTCCCCAAACTGAACAATCAGCCTCACTCATCATGCATTTCAATACCCCAATCCCACAAATACATCCCCCTACTCTCTCTCTTTCTCTGCATGTATAATTTTTTTCATCCCTTGTTTGTGCCCTTGCAAACTCAGTGCCTCTTTTTCCTCCACAAGATACAATTCTGTTTTTCTGACATCAGACATCAGCTTCACATCGATAACATCTTCAAACTGAACACACCTTAAGATATTAGTCAAGTTAATGAGGTTATGTTAACCAAAAACGACTAGTTATCTATACTATATGGCTGTTTGATCTTCTGAGATCTGAGGGATGGAGCTGTTTTACAGTGGATTTAAAACCTAATCACAACCAGCAGCTTTAACTCACTGCCACCAAATACAGAGTGCCACGTCTTTGAATCTGAAACACTGAGAAACAGTCAGTGAACCAGAGCCGTTTATAAGCATCTGGTTACTGCAATCAAAATCACACTGGGCAAAACGTAGCCCTTTTTTCTGCTTTTTAGTTTCCTCTCTCACCCACTCTTCTCCTAACTAAAAGTGTTAAATGATTGTGACCAGTATGGAGAATTCCAGAAACAAAACATGCCTGTGATTAACATTACAAAGTGGACTGTTTCTAGACAACTGCATCATTAGGCAAAGAGCGCCGAGTGCTGAGAGTATCCCAAGGTCACTTTTAATTTGGACCGTCTAATTGGCAAACATAGTTCCAAATGGCTATCATCTAGCCAGACTCAGAATTAATGAAGCACAATTATTTTCATTACCCCTATCTTAGACAGACAGAACATTAGACATAGAGTGAGGGAGCGAGGGAGGGAGGGCGAGAGAAGAGGAAGAAGGAGGAGGTAGGGTGAGTGGAAAAGAGTGCATCTTTATGCAATGTTTGCAAGAAATAAAAGTCACCTGATTCAGAATTCATTAAGCTTGTCTGCCTGACATGAGGAACAGGATAGAGTACCTCTCCATCTCTCGTTACTTGTAAAAGAAGGTGCTGGTTTTAATGTGCATTGTATTAGCTCGGTTTCTATCATGCACCGCACTTGTACAGCGCTCGGTGCGTTATTACCTCTATAAAAGAAAAAATATTGCTGTCTGGCCTCTACTAATGTGTTCGCCATTTGCTTTTGGGCTGGGGGAGTGGAGATGCCTTCACAGAATTCAGAGTGATTGGCCAAGCAAGCAATTCAAACACCACAGGCAAACTTACACGTAATTATTTCACTGCTAAAATTCGGTGAAAAAAAAAAAAAAAAAAAAACACCATGAAAGCAGGATAGTCTCACTAGAAGCTGAAATGGAATAAGGTGAGTATTCTCTGAGGGACCGGGCAGACTAGGCTGCTGGAGGCCTGAGCGCTCTGGGACTAGAGAGGTGGAAATAACGTAAAGGGATGATGTAAGTATTACTGCTCCTAGTGAGTGCCTGGAATACAAATGACCTTGGTAATCACAAGAGGCTTTTATAATTTTTCCACTAAACCGAGAACATTTCTTCTAACGTTAAGGATTACAATATTCATCAACTTTCTACAAACCAACTGTTTCTTCTAATCAGCGCTGAAATTAAATAGAGAGCAAACCAAGGCTTGCGTAAGTCTACTGGTTTGCAGATTTTTCGCCTGAGAAGACCCTAGTAGTCTTATATGTGTCTGAGAGTTTCAGAGATCTCAACAGTGTCACAAAACGTGCTCTGATCTGCCAAGATGATGTCTGCGATCAAAAGTGAGATTTTTTTTTTTTACTAGAAACTCAAACATTTGAAACATAACTGAGATCTCCATTAAGTCCCCTGAGGTAAAAATGAGCAAAAAACTTGTGGGAATGTAACCTTCATGCTAATCGCTGGCAGCATAATAAAAGAAGGAAATGATATTGACCATAATAATACCTAACCAGTGTTACACCCACAGCCATGTCCATGCTTCTGAATATATAGGATTCCCAAGGGCCATATCAAAATGATCAGTTTCCTTTGGCGTTTTAATTAAGCCTTAAAATGTCATCAGTTAGACAGAAGGAAACAACCTTCGGTCCACAAAGGAAGAGCGAGTAAGAAACTGTGAGTCATTTGTGAGGTTGATGGCAGATGATTACTACTGAACATGGCAGTAAGGCCACGTTGCTTTTGTGTAAAAAGCATATGGCCTTCGCACCATACAACAGAAGGGCGGTGAGGCCTCACATGAAAAACAAAAGACCGCAGAGAGAAATTAACTGGGCTTAATGAATATCCATCCACTAGAGAGACTGAATAAGAAATATTTAGTAAGGTTCTTTTGACAGTGGAAGTAAAATAAACTTGGTTAAATGTCCTGGACATTCATTGGATGTAACAAATGTATGCATATGAAAAGGAAAGCCTTACTGTACAGTAACTTACTGTGGCAATTAGCTTGTCGACACAGTCTGGTGCCACGCTGTGGAGGTGAGTGAGATGGAACTGCAGGTGGACCTTGTTGTTGAGCATGTCCTGGCACAGCGGGCAGCGGAACATGGGCTGCACTGAGTGCTGCGTCATCACGTGCATTCTGAGCCGGTTCAGATCTGTGTTGCTGAACTTGCAGTAGGGGCACTGGTACATCTACACGACAAGAAGGTTTAAAAAAAAAAAAATTATTTTCTTGAGAAGAGTGGTAAAATCAAGGGCAAAGCAAGGCTCGTCTATCTCCCATGCAGTGAGCAGTGGGCTACTCTGAGAGGTAGACACTTCAAAGAGCTCTCATCTGTCAAATATCATATTGATTTTTCACCTTTTGCACAATTAGCACTGCAAGAGCAGCAGAAAAGATGGAGAAATATAATATTTTTAGAAGAAAAATGCATGCATAATTTAAAAAGGCCAGCTACATTCTACTACTCTATATTAAAAAGGGCTGAAAACAACATCCTTAGATATTTTGTTAATTAATGGGTACAGTTAATGAGACCTACATGCCTGGGGATTAGATAAAGTCTGAATCTACTTCACAAAACAGACAGAGAGAATTCGAAATGTTTCGCAGAGGCTGTAGATTTTTCTCCATACCTGCTCTCCACTGCTCTTCTCAGCGGTCCTGGGTCGTTTCGACGAGAGGGGGCTTTCTGTTGCCTCGGACCTAGAAGAAGGCCGCTTGGAGGGGACCGGGGAATCCGTCTGATCCCTCTCCGATTGGTTGGATGCTGTCATAGACACAAAAAGAAGCATACTTGTCAAAACACAGCACTGATTTGGCAGTCAGGGCATGCAATCAATCAATAAGCCAGCCTTTATAAAAATGAAACGCAGTAAAACTGCAGTTTTGTGTCGTATAATGATGCTGTACTGCACAATGTAAAAAATGTGCCACAGTTAAAATAGCTTTTAAGAAGCCTACTATGCTGAGCTTACTAGTAAAAGCAGACTAAAATGAAGATGTGGCAATAAATTAACTTGCTAATGTCAGCTTGACCTGGAGTAAATGCGACCCTGGACCAGAAGACTAATCATAAGGGTCAACTGTTTGAAACTGAGATTTATACATCATCAAGCTGAATAAATAAGCTTTCCATTGATGTATGGTTTGTTAGGATGCGACGATTTTGACTATTTGAAAATCTGACAGTGCAAATAAATCTAAATATTGAGAAAATCGCCTCTCAAGTTGTCCATATTAAGTTCTTAGCAATGCATATTACTAAGCAAAAATTATGTTTTGATATATTTAAGGTAGGAAATTTAGAAAATATCTTCATGCATCATGATCTTTATCCTAATATTCTAATGATTTTTGACATAAAAGAAAAATCAATCATTTTGACCTTTACAATGTATTGTTGGCTATTGCTACAAATATACTCATACTATTTATGATGGTTTTGTCATCCAGGGTCACAAATGTCCAACGAATGTCGAAACAAAGCATAGTTCTTTGCCTTTGGTTTTAATCATACTCAAGGAACACAAACGTTTTTATGGTTTTAATGGGTACAAAAGTGTGGGAATACAGAAACTGGGGTCTACAGTATAATAGTACATATGTGGTCATGGGAATTAAATATATTTCTGCAGTTTTTTCTATTTCAGTAAAAGCGAGGTAAACAAATGCTGAGCATTAGCATTCTTGTGGTTCACCATGCCATATGCTGTCATGCCTTCACTTAAAATATTGATAACATGGAAAAAATGCAGTATTACAGCAGTTTTTAGCACTGATGTTACCACACTCATGATACAATTAAGAAACTGCAGTCACTTTTTTTTTTTATAAGGAAGTGAGTAGCATGCCTTTCTAAACTGTGATATATAGGCACTGAACAGGTAACAGCCTGGCCGACGGATTGCTAAGGCAGGCTGCTCCCCCTCCACACCAATGTAGTCTTTTAACCGCTCCTCCCATGGCACTTAGAAGAGGCAGTGTGCGATGCTTTGACGGCTTGTCTTTCCCTATGTTGGATGTTTAGGACATCAGACACCGGCACAGACATCTAATCAAAACATTAGTTTGCCACGGTGAGCAGCTTTAGGATGCATGCTCTCTCAGATGAAGTCATTTGAAGTGTGGCTTCAGCGAAGGGATTCGCCCAACTTGAAAAGAGTCAAATATACCACAGACGGCATCAAAATGTATCAAGAAGAAAGAGTTCTGTTCTGGTTCCTATTTCGATTCTTTTTCCATGCTTATTTGCACTTCTCATTGGAATACAAAATTACATTCCCTAGTTATTTCAGCTTTCTCAAACCTCAGAGTTTCTTGTTACATTTTGCTATAGTTTTTAAGAAAAGGCTCTTCGCAAACTAGCCACACATGTAAGTCAGGTGCTAATATTGAATATATTGCTACTGGCAATAGATGGTTGGTGTTCACATAATTGAACAGACCAACATTGGATGCATCTGGAACCAACGGAAAAAACAATAAAACTGAAGAAAACAAACTAGAGGTGGCAATACAGAGTAATCAGAGCACAGAGTAAAAATAATCAGCTGGTATAGAAACTAAATCCACTCTAAGCCAGAGAGGGGTTGAGAGAACACACTGTTCACGCTGCTAAGGGAAAGAATTCACAGTGAAACTTAAGACGCTCTCTCTCACCGGCCCATAACGAGGCTATAAAGAGTTAAATTTGGCATGATTTGTCCAGTCCTGGAAGGGCAAATTGAGAGCAGGGGATTGTGGGGAGGGGTGTGGGGGTCAGTTTAAAGCCGTGCTGACCGCGTTCCTTGGGCAGACATTAAAGTGTCAGGTCCAATCAGGACAGGGCAGCTGAGCGCTGGATTCAGTTGGGGGCCCTACTTTGGGGAACGCTGCTTGCTGTGGCTCCCAGAGACTCCCCCAATCAGCAAGTGCTGCCCTATTAGGTCCAGTCATGGCCAATCCTAATAGACACATCAACCAATAAACAAAGGAAATGTTAAACAAAGGAACCTCCCATTCGTTGCCATTAACCTCTACTTTCGGTCCTGGCACTGTCCTGGCCACTTCCTCCTTACTGCACTGCCCCTACTGACAGTGGCTGTCTCTCTGACTCTTCCTAGCCCATCTACCATCTGCCTGCCTGATTCCTTTCAGGAAACCCCTTATCAGGTGGCTTGTAGGTTCCTGGATCAACATCCTTGGTAACCAAAATTTTCCATCAAAAACAGCTATAGTTATTTTTACTACAATAAAGCTGTGGAAACTTGGTATTAGTCACCACTGTCATCAAAAACAAGCTGCTAATGATATTTAAAAAAGTTTAACAATAAATGTAGTAGCTGTTGTATTTTGGTGGTTACCATAGTACATTTTTGTTAGGGAGTGCAGGGATAGACAGCAAAGTGTCTACAATACAGAACACTTGAGCTAATGCTTTTATGCTAAATGCTTTCAAGCTAAATATATGTAAATAAACCCACAAAACAATTCCCTCTGACTCTAAGTATGATTAAAAAGGGGTTAAGTACACTATTTGAGTATTACTTGTACATTATTTTCATTGTAATTTCTGCCTAACAGACAATTGCAAGTGAATAACATGAGGTCAGGGGAGCAGCTGCCTGCCGGAGGCCTGCAGCACGTGTGGAGGGGAGGGCGGCCCGCTGCCTCTGGGCACAGCCGCACCTCGTCACGCCCTGTTAGGACTCCATAAATCTGATCAATTGTTTGCTTTTAAAAAGCCCCAAAAACCCACTTCTGCCACCAAACCCCCGTGACTAAAGCCCAGCTACCGTATCCTGTTTTCTGTTGTCAAGAGACGGAGGGAGAACGCGGGGAAAAAAACATCATCACAGAGCACGCTGGAACAAAATGGAGACCAATAAACAGGCAAAGGAAAGGGGACTGTTGGCATGTGCGATGCGTGTGTGTTCGGCACGGTTGGGCGGCCGCAGGAACATGCCTCAACATCTGAGCAGGTCAGATCCATTATTAGAGACCATGACCAGAACCTGATGGCGGGGGTCGCTCTTTTTCTCCCCTCCCTTTCCCTGGTCTCTGCTCATGAACCTGGCTATGTGTGTCAGGCTCTGGTAACCAAAATGGGGTTTTCGAAGGCCAAATCTTGAGAGCGGAGTATTACATATTTAATAAAATTAGTATATATATATAGATAGATAGATAGATAGATAGATAGATAGACATTTTAGTATTTACTGAAAACTCACTATACAATTATTAGCTATTTTGACATTATTTGTATCACCTAGTAAAGAGATAAATAAGATAAACAGCCAATAATCTTAGAACCACTACAAATAATTACTGTATGAATTGAATAATGCCTAAATATCATCCAATACTGCTAATCTCAAAGTGATCAAACTTAGGCTAAATCAAATTTTAATATGGTTAAAAATAGCCCACACAAATAATCTCAAAATTGCAAAACAACAGCCTAATGTGTATTTATAACCTAACTTATATTCAGTACATGCCTAAGATTGATTTTCCCTCCCAGAAACACAGCGTTACACAAAAACTACTACTAATATTTTTTCTGGAGGAATTCTCTTGTTTTTAACACCACACTGTTTTTAACAGGCAGGAGTAGGAACTACATCAGCCTGCCTGTGTGCAGTTCTTGCCCCCCGTGCCTTTTTTCAAAACCATCCTAATGTAGTATCTGTACATCTGACCTCAATTCTACCATTCAGCAGTAGACCGCGCTCGCAGCGAAACCCACAGAGACAGTGACAACGCCCCAACTTTCATCTAACATCACAAAAGCCAAAGGAGAAGCAGTGAAAAAAGTCTTAAAAGTCAATTAGGTGATTATTAATTCATGGGCCTTTTCCGTAAGCAGGAGGTCTTTGTTCTGGAGTGTCCCGTAAGTGAATTGGACTTTGGCACCTTCTCTCAACCCCTGGAGCTGAGAAGCATTTCTCAGCCAGCCAGAGGAGGCTGTCAGTGCTGAGTGCTAAGCCTCTAAATCAGAGACGTGCAGCGCTTTCATGGAAGGGAGGCACTGTAGAAGCGTTTGACTGACACGGGCATGGCAGCAGCAACGCAACAAGTCCCGCGCCACTGAAAATGTCCACAAATGTAAGCACAGCTGCCATCATATCTTTACCCAGGTGTCCTCAGGAAGTCATCTCCTATGAGACTAACTGGACACTGAAAGTGGGCGGACAGGGAAAGAGCAGAGAAATTATTTCTCCTGGCATATGCAGCATGTGCATTTGCGAAAATTCAACAGCGTTCTGAAATGTGCTTCCAAGAAGGCACTGGAAACATCAAGTGATCCAGCCCAGCATAAATAAGGCAAGTCTTCACTTGGACATCATGAGTCCTACCAAAAGATTAGACTGATGCACCACAGGTCATCATCCAGCATGATCTTTCTTAGTACGCTGGATGACCACGTAACTAGCTGGTTAGGCCAGTTAAGAAGCCAGAACCAGGACGACAGTATCCCATGCTTCTCTTTTCGGGAGGTCAAACCTCTTCCGTCGCTCTCTCTGTTCTGTCTGTCCTGCTTTTGTCCCAAGACCTTCTCTCCCTGCTCCTCATGACAGTTCTCCTCCCAGTCCCTCTGCTATTTAACCAATAATACGAAGGAGCGGTCCAACTCCCCAGTGTTACAAGTCATTCATTTTTACCACGGCTAACAATAACTGAATATTATCTTTTTCTGCTCATTCCCTCCTCCCCTTTTTTCCCTCCTCTTTTTAATCTGCAGGCCGCGTCGGTGCCCTGAGCAACAAAGGGCTATATTCCATTTCACCTCATATTTCTCAGGTAATTACTCTGCATCAATTAATTTCAAATAAAGAAAATTACAACCAAAGCCTAACGCCAACGCCACTCCATATTGCGGCTTATCATATAACAGTTCCCTTGGTGTATAACCCACTATTAAATGAAAGGACCACCTCCACGGCTCTGCAAAGGAAGTGCCCATGTAACCCCACAGGCGTGACTGCTACAAAGACAAATTTAAAATGAAGAAATTAAAAGGAGATATCAATTAGTGGACGTGTTATTAATCTTCCGATGGCTAGGCGGGAGCTAACGCTGCAATCACCTTTAGAGGACATACACGCACACATACATGCAAGTCTCTCTCTCAGGACGGCATGCCAATTAGAATACAGGGAGTAAAACTCATAAACACAGGTCTCTGTGAGTGCTGGCCCACAAACAAGGACAATTTATAGCCTATTAGTCCACAAGACAAAAATAATTTTAATTTAAGGGTTGACAAGCTTTTAAAGGACAAGATATGAATATGCAAACGCGTCTGTGCTTTTAAAACGGCTCTGATTGATGCTTCGTTTCAGAGAGAGGGTGCTGGGAAGAACTTCGGTGACATGCTTTTCAGATTGTTTCACTACCCGGTAAATTCATCTTAAAACACCCTCAGGATGATGCAATAAATATAGCATCATAAAAATCATGACAGTTTTCATCCGTATATGTACCATTTCTTCGGCGATATTCACGCAGTCAGCTGACAGCCCTGACAGCTATGGTTGCATTTACTACGATTATAACAGGCCGCTGCTAGAGCTCCTGCCTATTCACATCAACTCCTGTAAAATCTATTGATGGACATCAAGGCCATGAAATAATGCTGGAGATGGAAACAGATCCGCTTGTAATACACCTCCTCTGCATCCAGGGGGTGCTAATGTTCATTTTGCGGTCGGAGGACAATTATTTTGCTGTCCTTCTCAATGCTGTCTCTGTCTCTCCTGTCAGTGTCACACATTCACATACACACACACGCTGTCCCCTGTGCATCCTGACATTCATATATTTAAGTAAATATATAAGGCAAAAGAGATGGAACCAATTTGGAGGGCTGCTGCTGCCGTGTCAGATAGCGTCTGACCTGCATCAGATTATTCTCCCTCCCTCTCTATAACCCCAGTAATTTGAAAGTTGGGGGTTGAAAGGAATTATTCATAAACCTGCCGAGGACCGCAGACCCCCCTCCCGCTCCCCACCTATATTTATGTTAAACATCTCAAATCATATTGTGGTTGCTCCTCCAGTCCTTAAGTGAATTAACAATCCTGCTCATCTCTTTCGGCTCCACACTGGCACGTATCTTCCACTTTCTCTGTCCATCTGTTTTCTACCGCAATCACCCAATGCTCACTCAATGGATGGTGGCTGAATAATATTTCTGGAATGCTTATATGAACCTAATCAAGGTGAGCTTGAAAAAGGTATCCGTTTCTTTTTCCATAAACATGTTGAGATGCCTACATCATTCTTATCCAGCACAAACTCTCTCCGAATGCACTAAATGACATGTTCAAAAGAGCCCCATCGGATGGTACTAACACGCTCAAGCCGAGAGTCATCTGCGAACCACGTTTCAACACTCGGCGTTCGCATGACTAGGATGAGAGGAAAAACTTCAACAGCACTAATGACAGGCCCTAATAACAGCCCGCGCAGACAGGGTGACTCAAATCCGCTCGGATGCGTGCCTTTAAATAACAGGTTAGCCACGTCCCCATCGCGACGGAGTCCAGCGGCTCACCGTTGACGCATTCTCCACACACATTCTCAGACAATCTCCAGCCAAAACAAGAGTGCCTCTGTTTACTAAAAGCATTCCAGCGCTTCCCAGGCAGAGTTCAGAAAGCCTCTCGTAGCGGCGTCTCACGCCGCTCTGTCCGTCAATCATGAAAGTGAGTTCTAAACACGATGAGAAAAAGAATATAAAAGAGCTTCCATTAAAGCAGCACCAGTATCTTAGATCACAACACCGCCAGGTTTCACTCTTCCACCCCCGTCACTCCTTCCTCCCCTCTCCACCTCTCCTCAGACATCAAACGGCACCCTAGACCTGGCTTCCTAATGCACGCTATTTTTAACTAAGCGTTCCTAATAAGCTGCTGGGAAGCCTGTAAATTTTTCATATGCAAGCACATCTTTCCTTTGTGAAAACACAGAAACACACTTATTTGGTGATTAGCAACTGACAGGGGGAGGAAAGGAATTGAATATTCTTGTATGGAATCGCATGCCTTTCAGAAAAAGACGCGGGGCTCCTAATGCGCAGAGTCGTCTTCTTCGGCACCACAGGTAACGGCTGAATTATTAATCAAGCAGCTCATTTTAATGCTTTTTAAAGTGCTTTATTTTGATGTGTTAAAATATACTTTTAGCCATTTTCAGGCAAGCGATGCATATCATTATTTCTCCCCATCAAAGCCGAGTGGCACTCGCTCAAAGTGCACAAACAACTCAGCCTCATTTAAAATGAAAGTTGAAAAAAATCAAAAGACGTTTTAAAAGATGTGCCATCAAATGAACTTTTTCGCTGTAGTTTCGGAATTTAAAAAATAATGATAATAATAATAAAATGTGGAACATGCAAAAGACTCAAATTGCTATCGTGAAGAAATAAAGTTATATCCTGTCTCCTGTGAGGTACAGCTGTGGTGAAAACACTTGTTCCAGACAGGTGCATGCCCCGACTGCTTCCACCTCGCAATCAAACGGCTTCCACACTGGCACGAATTGAACTTCAAACGCGAGACGGTGAGCAAGAATGGACACCTCACTTTCAGACCAGCGCGCACCTGTCAAAGGACATGACTAATGCTCAGTGTCCAAACCGCACATGCTTACATATGTACTCATGTGTTTCCTAACTGTTTTTTGTTTTATACAGCACCACCATTAAGTACACCTTCATTGTGACCAAACCATAAGTGCTTTCCTATTAAACCATATCATGCTAGACATCACTTACAAATATTATTATTACTAAAGTCACCTAAAATATAAAATAATAATAATAATAATCAAACAGGTAGTAGCCAGGCCATATATTCTTCTAAGACTGGCATCCAAACAAATTTAAACACATTTTGTGTTGTTTCCTTAAAAAGAACCGAAAAAGCACACAAATAATTCATTAAACATTTTAAATAAAACTGTGTTTATTTTTTTTAAAAAAAGTAAAAACATTTTGTTTTCCAAACTGTCACCCTCTGCACTTTATTTCATGTATGGGTTTGTAGCTATTTTGGAAGAAATCTTTAATTTTAGATACTTTAGAGGTAGAGGTTTTAAAGAACACAGTTCCATTTAAATTCCATTATATATGTGTTTTCATATTCGTATTTCAAAACTTTTTGGTTA
This sequence comes from Labeo calbasu, assembly GCA_019740295.1. Classification (NCBI taxonomy): domain Eukaryota; kingdom Metazoa; phylum Chordata; class Actinopteri; order Cypriniformes; family Cyprinidae; genus Labeo; species Labeo calbasu. The sequence continues at coordinate 5,306 of JAHKKF010494663.1, read as the reverse complement.
CACTTTACAATACGGTTAACATTAGTTAACTACATTAGTATTAGTGAACTAACAATGAAAAATAATTCTAAAACATGTATTAATCATAGTTAATGTTAATTATTTAATTGTTTTAGGGACCTGAGCTGAGGTTAACTAACAATGAACAGGTGTATTTTTATTAACTAACATAAACAATGAATGTATTGCTTATTGTTAGTTAATTTCAGTAGGTGCATTAGCTAATGCTAACTAATGAGACCTAATGGGAAGTGTTGTGCCATTTGGTACATATCATGCACAGGTACATATGACTATAGTGACAAACCACAGGCTAGTTGACTCTCTCGCACACACATGCACACACCAGCTCGTAACGTAGCACGTGCTGCAGACACTCGCAGCTTTCCGAACACATCAGCGGCACAGCAACGCACCACTGATCTCCACTTACACCTCCACAGGCCTCTCTCTCCTCTGCACTCAACTCCAACACCCCTAGCAGCCCCCCTCCTCTTAAACCACACCTCTCTATGAAACCTGACACCTGCACCTGCCACAACCACCCCCCCGCCCATCCCGCCTGCAAAATACTCCTATCTGATAGCATTCTTCAGAGGTGTGTGTGTGTGAGGCAGAGAACACGGTCACATGTGTTTAGACACATGGCCGCGCTGTAACTCTGTAAGCAGGCCCTGACTTGTGTTTTTGTCACTTGACCAGATTCGCCGTAATCAGGGATAATTTTTCTCGGGAATTCCAACTAAATCCTCAGGGGTGAGATATGAAACATATTAAATTAAGCTTGATTCTTGGAAAAATTTGAGCTTCTTAAAAGTGCACTGAAATATTTGTGGCAAAACATCACCTTATTTAACAAGCCAACAACACTGGAGCTGTGGAATATCAAGGTTGCTCAGTGTCTATGTGTGAAAAACCCCCTTAATATCTAAGAGCCCCCTGTTATATTGGACCCCTGTATAGTGAATTGGAAAGATAGGGCTTACCTGTCCCTTTGGTGAGCTCCCTCTCCCCCCCACTCTCTCTGTCTTTGGTTTGGTCCTCCTGATCTGTGGTGGTCTCACTGGCAGCCTCCACATCCTCACTCAGCTCTCCTGAAGGGGGAGGAGAGGATGGGATATGTAAATCAGCACTCCATCAGAATTGGTGGAAGCACTTAAAGGGACGGCAGCGTTTTTTTCTATAGGAGCGCACAACAATTACATTCTCTGACAAGCATTTACAAGGTTATGAGACAAAGCAGCCGCTTCTCTCTCCCACCACACAAGCTGGTCCATACAATTACAGAAAATATAAGAGCAAAAAAATAAATAAATAAATAAAAAAATGCCTTTATATTTTCTATACACATTTGTGTGTACAGAAAACATATAGAAATCTAATAGGCTCATATATTTATACAATTTGTTTGTATAAGAGTTTCATGTGTGTAAATATATACATATACACACGCATTTTTCTGTAATATTATATTTGCACCTCCAAAATGCCTTTGCAGAATTACACATTTTATCCTTTTAAGCACATGATTATTTTAATAATGTCTTATATTTTTGATGGCACCATTTTATAGAGATTTCTTTTAAAACGAGCCTCGACTCCACAGTTATAATTCTTCATTTATGCAGGACCATGACACAAATATCTTTATGGCTTCCTCTGTTTAATATGAACATAAAACTACAGCAAACCGCACACATGTGGTAGAGACATACACACATTTTCCACAGCGGCTCCGAGCATGCAGACAGGAAAAATAATTGTGCGAGTTTCAAGAGAGAGGAGAGTTTCTGCGCGTCGCTCTCTCTAGTACCTCTCCCAACGTTCATAATTACAGTCCCTTGCTGCAGTTAGCTGCTGGGCCGTTCACCAGTATCGGGCTAAGTTCATTTTTAAAGCCCAATGTAATGCAAAGCACAAAAAAAAAAAAATCATAAATATTTAAAACTCAGCCTGCAATTCATTTTATTTCGCCAAGTCAAATGCAGAAATCCCCTGTAACCATCTTAAAAGCCCCCTGCTCAATATATTAGGCCATTTAAAGGCAGCGAACCCCCAACAATGGATCTCCAATAATGCCATGTGTAAGTAACAGAGAGAAGATGCTGAAAAACAGATAATAAAATGGGCATCAATCCTTTTTATTCCCACCTCGTGCCCCCCGAGCACCCCCTTTCCCGGGCCGAGCTTGTTTAAAAGAACCGTGGCTAGCACACACAAACATTGATTTTGCAACAGTAAAGTCCGTGGCAGTCAATAAGCCTTATCAGTTATTACACAAGTCAGCTAATTCTCAGCAAATGTACTTAAATGTTCTTTTGAAAATGCCTCCCCCTGCACTCTACACTCTATCAGGTGGGTTATTGACGTATCGACAGGACAACAACGGCCGCTGAAATATCCTGTTCAAATATTCATCTCCACGCTCAAAGATCGCTATTCCACGACAATATTCGAACCCTTAACTTAAAACAGCTTTTATTGTCCAATAACGTTCCAGCCACTTTAGAAGGCCGCCTGGGACGCGACTTGAATCCGGACCAGCCGCTTCCAAAAGCCGCCCCGCAATCCATTAAAGTTTATTCTCATCAGTGTTCGGTTTCTAGAACTGTTAAAGTACAACCTCAATCCATCATTCTTCAAAAACGCTTTTTTTGGTCTCTGCATGAACACGGAGCGGCGTATTTAATAAACGCCTCCGCCATAACTCTCTCGCTGCGAGTAATACATCAACATCTCTAAACATTTCCATCTTCTTGACTTAATGTGCTACAAGAAACCATTTGTGTGCGAGTGTGAGCATGTGTGTGTATCTGGAGCAGTTAAAGCCATTTACATCTGATGGTCTTGTGTGGATTGCTATGTGTAATTCTGCATTTTGTTGCACTGTTTTAATTATTGATGCACCGAGAGGAAACACGACTGGGGCAGACCGTTTGCCAAAGCCTACAATCGCTGTGGTTTCCGCTGTGGCATTCTGGGAGAAAGTAATTACACAAGAAAACACTAGTATACAGACTCTTCCGTACACTGCAAGGTTATAAAACTACGTGTGCTAATTCACAAGAGTTGTTTTTCAGCATACCGGCAATAACACGTCAGAGGAAAAACAGGCAAATTATTAAATAATAACAGGAGTGCAGATTTGAAGGAGGAGGCAGATAAACAAAACTGTTGTTAATTTCATCTCAGCCTCATGTTTTCTCTAAAAACAACCACAAAAGCTTCGCAAAGCAAAAAAACTCTGATTTGCTCGGTGCTTTTTGCATTTGCACCTGTGTGGATGAAGCACCTTGATCGCAGCATGGATTATGCAGTTAGGCCATATTACCCAGAGCCCACACCGATTCTGTGTTTAAATGACGGCGCGTAAATGGAACAACCGGCTATATATACATTTACAAAATTTCATTCTTTCACAAATGTGCCTGTTTCTGTTATGTTCCCCAGGCAACGAGCAATTTCCGTTCTCCATAACCCAACATTACCCAGCAGCGCTGGGCTGAGAAATAAGGCTGGAAAGGCGCACAAAAAAAAAAAAAAAAAAAAACCAAAGCAACATGCACTGCCGTCTAGATAAATCCACCTTCACCAGGCTGGGAATTACTATATGATATGGAGTCAGAAGCAGCCAGATTACAAAATAATCCCCAGGTAGATTTTACACCTCCAGAAGAGCCGCCAGTGTGTCTAATTCCTGCTCTAGCACACTTCCTTCTCTTAATGGAGAGTCGCTTCACGCAACAGCTGCCACCCTAAAATCATCTCTCACCCTTTTCTCATCAACATCTCGCTCCTCCACTGTACGCCGGCCACCCTCCCCCCCGGTAGCACGCGGATAGGTAGACATTTAATTCCACCCATGGCCGTGTGTCTAAGAGGCAAATGAATGTGCCTATTCCTCATCTCCGCCACCACCGCAGTACACAATGATTAAACCCGGGCCAGCCATAATTAATGAAAGGTCACAAGTGGCCTTAGAGTAGGCTGCAAATGAAAGGACCCACCCAAATGTAGTCATAGATCTGGCCTGGAAATAGATTAAGAGGAAGCACTCGCAGCTATGGCGAGAGGCCATTTGCTAACCCAAATCCTAAAAATGTAAAGGACAATACCCTGAAGGTTAGGCTTTCTAATTAATCGTCCTCATTAACCCGTCCTCGTACAGTGATATTAAACTTTTGCCTTAATCTAATCACGCCAACTGAATAAGCCCACCGCAGCGCCTGAAATTACAAATCACGTCTGTTCTCTGAGGAAACGCAATCCCACAACATTTCAACAAAAGCCAGGCGTGGAGGGATACAGCAAACGGACTTTCATTTTGTACGGAGGCCGTCTCTGGGAAATGTGTGAGGGAACTGCAGATGAAACGTTCAAACACACGGTCCCTCTCAGCGTGCAGTATCTCACACCGACCTATAGGTGTCACCCTATACAAGCAAGGAAGAGAAATCAGCAAGACACACACACACACACACACAGAGCAGATGAAGGCAGAGAGGTTAGAAAGGCACAGACAAATATATACAGAAATGCGGACAGAGAAATATGTGGAGATGACAAAAGCAGATGCTAGACAGGAAGTCCGCGCCAAGCGATGAGACTCAGAAGACAGCGCGATTACCTTCAGATGAGGCCGAGCTGCCTTCCCCCGTTTCCCCAGAAGAACGGTGATTACACACATACTAATCATACTGACAGGCACAAACCGCCAAATAAATAATACATGGTAACCACTGCTCCATCCAGCCTCTCCTACCCAGACCGAAGGGCCGGCGTACGCGTTGCAACGCAAACCCAACATCCACCTCAACGGCAATCAGCCTGGCGCTCTCGAAAACACGTTCTCGTTGAGGAACCGTACCTGAGAAGCTCTTGGGATCCTCTGTAGGTTTAGCATTGGCTCGTGAGGTGAGTCTCCGGCCTGCCTCGCCTCACCCTTCCTCCAGCCAGAGCGCAGTGGAGCGGTGTGAGTCGGTCTCTCTGTGAGCGGCTGCTCTTTCTCATTACTCTCATTAGGATTACCGAAGCACTGGTTATCATTTTAACCAGGTGTCACGGCGCACATCACTGTAAATCTGTGGGGCCACATTTCCCCCTCTTCTTTTTTTCCCCCGTCTACCTCTTTCTCCCCCTCTTTTTGCCCCACAACAGACAGCTTCCTTGTCTTTAACGCTGCACTGTTGGATAAAAAAGCAATCTTATTTCACACCTCACGGACTCTATCTCTCTCTCCCTTGCTTGTCCTGTTTTTCTTTTTTTTTTTTTTTTTTTTTTCTTTCACGAGATCCCCCTCTGGCCCC
>JAHKKF010494656.1:0-26459 GCA_019740295.1 Labeo calbasu | reverse complement strand
CAGCACTCCACCAATTCGGTCTTCATGGCGGTGTTGCCAAACTCAATCCTCTCCTCAGTGAAGACACATGAAAACACACTTGGAATTTGCAAAAAAGCACCTAAAGGACCCTCAGACTCTGAGAAAAAAGATTCTCTGGTCTGAAGAACCTCAATTCCAAGCATCATGTATGGATGAAACCAGGCACTGCTCATCGCCTGTAGAGTACCATCTCAAAAGTAAAGTGTTTTTCAGCGACAGGGACTGAAGGACTCGTCAGAGTAGAAGAAAATGTCAGTGCACCAAAATAAAGAGATAGCCTTAATAAAAACCCAGTCCAGAGCATCAAGAACCTCAGACTGGGCAGAAGGTTCACCTTCCAACAGGACAATGACCCTAAGCACACAGCAAGAGTGGCTTATAGACAGCTCTGTGAATGTCCTTGAGTGGCCCAGCCACAGCCTGGGCTTGAACCCAATCATACATTTCTGGCGAAACCTGAAGATGTGCATCTGCCCCCATCCAAGCTGACAGAGCTTGAGAGGTGAAGAGGTGAGGGGAAGAATGGCAGATACTGGCCAAATGCTGATGTGCAAAGCTTGTCGTATCGTAACCAAAAATACTGTAAAGGCTGTAAAGGTGCTTCAGCTAAGTACTGAGTTATGAATACTTATGCAATGTACTTATTTGAGTTTTTATTTTTAATAATTTTACGAAGTTGTGACAATTCTGTTTTTGATTTGTCATTATGGTGTATGGAGTGTAGATTGATGTGGGGAAAAAAGTAATTTTAAGCAGTTGTTCAACATAAGGCATCAACGTAACAAAACGTGAAAAAAATGATTAACTGATTAAATTGAAGTATTTGACACAAGGATGACACATATAGGGTTAGAAAGAAATATGCCTTGAAATGCCCCTGCAAATCACATCCATGGGGCAATTATCCTCTTGTAAGTGAAGAGTTAATTTCAGACTCCAAAAAAAAAGCAAACGTAGCAGAAAAGTTCACTCCCTTTTAAACTTTTTTAGCAGAGGGAAAATCTATCTAGAAATATTACAAATCTAAAATCCCCCCCAAAAATGTATTGCTTCAGTACATGTTGTACAAACTGGGAGTTAGACCAAAGCCCTTTGTCAGCAGTTTGCAGAGCCATATTTGTACACAGCCGTTTCATTGTTTCCATTCTACTGGAAACAGAGTGTGTTTTAGCATTATTGAATTGCATCGTAGCACAATTTCATTAACCATAGAGGTATGCTAGATGTTCACTGAAGTATGTCTAATCTCAGTGCTGTCTGATGTCCTGCGATGACTCCGTCTTTCATTCTAGTGTCAGCAGTCTTTTTATATTAGATTGAATGTTGTTGTTGTTGTTGAATGTTTTTTGGACATCTTAAGCTGTTCAGAACACTTTTCATGTTTCGGCCATAATTACTGTCAGAACCTGAAATTTTGGTTTGCTTACTATGTACTTAAGTGCTCAGAAGGTTGTAGTTCCAGAAATCTGCTGTCAGTACTGTAGAACTCTACTCTAGTGTGGATCATTTGAATATAGCCATTACATAAATACAAGTTTTGGTTGGATGTCTTTGACTCTTTCCTCAAGTTACACCAGTAGTGTCAGATCACTGTCTTTATGAATGATTCATTAATTAATTCAACCGATTAGTTTAAAACACTGGAACGAAACAAGTAATTAGTTGTATTAAGGAGTCATTAAATCATTCAGTAAACAGAATCATTCAATCAGTCGATTCATTTTAAACCGCTGATTCATTCAGGGATGAACAAGTGACTGGCTGTTTGAGCCAGTTCAAAAAATCTGTTTCATTGAGGAGCCACAGGCACCAGAACTGAGTGCTTTCAGAGACACAGTGTTTACTCTGCGTGTCCACTGACGTGAAGTGAGTGGGACAGTATGGAATGCCAAGAAGCGCAAAAAACATGCAAATTTTAACACATAAACAACATGTCAAGCGCTTGTATGTTACGTGTTGTTTTTGCATTGTTTGCACGACATATTTTATGCATAGACAACGTCCTCAACGTGTTGTTTAAAATTTGCATTTTTTTTTTTTTTTTTGCCGTTTTTGGCTTTATTGTGATAGGACAGAAGGAATGACAAGTGAAGTGGGAGAAAGAGGGGGTGGGATCACGAAAGTTCCACAAGAAGGGATTCAAATTCGGGATGCCTGTAGGGCAAAGGCACTGTATATCTGCACACTGCCCACAATGCTATCGTTGTTGGCAATTCACACATTTTTGAGCTTTCTGGCTTTCCATAGGACAGAGCGAGCATTTTCAATTCATTATGGGAGTTGAGCTTATTGGTGTCGTACGCAGTGGATCTTGGGATTGACATTAGACAGAGCATCAAAAAGTTTGGGAAATGCTCGACTTTATGTAAATATCAAGCAAAAAAAGCAGCCGACAGCCAGTTGTTGTGAGGTTCACAGTGAGTCATTAAATCATTCACTAAACAGAATCAGTCATTCAGTCAGTTTGTTTAAAACCGCTGATTCATTCAGGAATAAACAAGTGATTGGGTGTTTGAATGCGTCAATGAATTATTCACTCAACCAGTCTGGTCAAAAACACAGATTCATTGAGGAACCACAGGCGCCAGAACTGAGTGCTTTGCAGAGACACGAGCTGGACAGTATGGCGTGCCAGGAAGCTCAAAAGGACACAAGTTTTAACACGTAAACAACACGTCAAGGGCGCGTTGTTTGTATGTTGTTTATGTGTAGAATACGTGTTGTTTTTGTGTTGTGCAAACAACATGTAAACACGTATTCTACGAGTAAACAACGCATCCTTGACTTGTTTATTTGTTAAAATTCACAATTTTCAAATTATTTTTGCTGTTTTTGCCTTTGTTGTGATGGGACAGGATCAGAAAAGGTCCATGAGCTGGGATTCGAACTCGGGTTGCCCGTAGAGCAATGGCACTGTATATCGGCGCACTGCCCACAAGGCTGTCGGTGGTGACAATTCAGGCTTTTTTTTAGCTTCCTGGTTTTCCATAGGATAGAGCGTGCAATTCTGTTCATTATGGGAGTTGAGTTTATTAGTGGTGTGCGCAGTGGATTTTGGGATTGACAGCAGACGAAGCATCAAAAAGGTAGGGAAATGCTCGACTTTATGTAAATATCAAGCAATAAGCAATTGCTGTGAGGTTCAGGTAATGTCTGCCTTGAGCATTTAAAATGTGCAGATAATGCTGGAGTTTATGCTGGATTTAGTGCATGAAGTGTGTTGTTTACAGATTGGACGCTTTGGACTATATATATATATATATATATATATGCAGTCATGTGAAAAAGTTAGGACACCCATATTGAATTCCGTGGTTGAATTCCGTGTCATTATTTACTGAACAAAAATAAAGCCAAAATGGAAAAGCCATGTGTGACAAAGTTAGGACACCATTACTGTTACCATTGGAATTAAGAGGGTAAATAACAGTCAAGCACTGCTAATCAAATACCTTTGATTAACTGATCATCAGCAAGTCTGAGTGCCTCTGTAAAAGCATAAACTTTGGCAGTTTGCTGGTCTGGAGCCTTCAGGTGTGTGTTAACACAATAACACAATAAAATTTGAAGTTTATTCACAAGTGGAAGACATTTAAAACAGACACCTCTCCTTCCAGGAGTGGACGTCCCAGAAAATCCCAAGATCAGACCGTGTAAAGCTCAGAGAAATGGCAGACAACCCAATAACTACACCTCAGACTCTACAGGCCTCAGTTAACATGTTAAATGATAAAGTTCATGACAATACCATTAGAAAAATATGGAACAACATGTTTGGAAGGCTTGGCAGAAGAAGTCCTCTTCTATCTAAAAAAAAACATTGCAGCACAGTTTAGGTCTGCAAAGTTGCATCTGAACAAAACACAGGTCTTCTAGAATAATGTCCTTTGAACAGACGAGACCGAAGTGGAGATGTTTGGCCATAATGCACAGCGCCAAGTTTGGTGAAAACCTAAAGAGCATATCAGCACAAACACCTCATACCAAATAACAAGCATGCTGGAGGAGGACTGGTAATTTTGGGCTTGTTTTGTAGCCACAGGACCTGGGCACCTCACAGTCATTGAGTTGGTCATGAACTCCTCTGTATATCAGAGTATTCTAGAGTCAAATGCGAGGGCATCTGTCCGACATCTAAAGTTGGGCCAAAATTGGGTCATGCAACAGGACAGTGATCCCAAGCGCACCAGCAAATCTACAACAGAATGGCTGAAAAAAAGAATCAAGGTGTTGCATAGCCCAGTCAAAGTCCAGAGCTCATCTAATGCTGTGGTGAGAGCTGTGCATAAGCAAATGCCCACAAACCTCAATAAACTGGAGCAACGTTGAAAAGAAGAGTGGTCCAAATTCCTCCAGACAATGTGAGAGACCGATAAAAAATGAATACTTCATTTTGTTGCTGCTAAAAGTCATAGGGTGTCCTAACACATGGCCTTTCCCTCATGGCTGTATTTTTCTTAAATAAATAATGACACTGTATGATATGTCATGTGATGAGGATTTTTGAGGTTTTATTTTCCAAATTTTAAGACCTGCCAGGGACCAGATAATTTTTTACTATGTCCTGATACAGAAATCATGAAACTCAATAGGGTGTCCTAACTTTTTCACATGATTGTATTTTAAGCATTGCAGGTTGGATGCTTTTATTGTGATTATACTGGTTCGGTTACAAAAGTTTATAAATTTGCCTGTGATTACTAAATAAGCATACCATGTAGCCACAAAAAATAATAGTACATTTGAAATCATTTCAACTATGAATAGTATGCAAACAAACGGTGAGAAGGACCCCCTTTTGTGTGTGTGTGAGAATCATCCTGCATTCATGTGGAGATCGTAGCTTATTCTCTGGCTCCTCAAGCAGATCAAACGGCCTCACAGACCACTTTCCTAATTGAACTGGAGCAGCTGTGAGGGACGTATCGAGCAGCGAATGCATCATGGGATCTCCGGGCAGAGCTCTCGCCTGTCCTCGAACGTCAGCTTTCTTCTCCTGATCCGTCTCTAGTCGTGAATAAAAGGCAGTGCTCTTCAGCCTCCCTGCATTCTTCGGGGGGTTGTTATGTGTGCAAAAGTAAATGGAAGTCTGTTTGATCTGACAAGTCTGATTTTAATTGACTTGGTTTAGGCTAAGGAGGGCAGATGGAGGAGAAGGACACAGTGAGGCACTGGAGAGCTGAGCTGTTTTAATAACTGTCCCTTCATTCACCTTCTCAACCACGCTTTGAACGGAGGACCCACACAGTCAGGTGAATGCGATGATGCCGTGAGCCACACAGGAAATGCATCAAAGCAGTATAAACTTTGTTTACTGGGCCACACATGCTTCGGTTGAGTTTAAATAGATCCGTTTATCCTAGGGTGACCATACTTCTTTTCCACGCGTTTCCTGGTTGGGATTTCATCACACATTTATTTTTGCTCATATACTGACAAATATGAAGCATGCTAGAAGAGTTTTCAATTTAGTTGTATTTTTTTCTAGATTCTACTGAAAATTCAAATGATTATATTAAACAATTTTCCTCGTACAGTAAGTATAGTATACTATGTTCACTTAATGTTGTATATCTGAAGTGTTGATATATGTAGTCACTGTTGCCATAGACTTTGTTTCATTGTTTATTCTGTTGAGTATCAGCTGGATTTGTCCTTGATAACATAATATTAGTTTTTGGAAGCATCAGAGTGTCTGCATTTAAAATTAGAAAGCACAACATGCTGGTTTGAACTACTGCATGAACTAACATGATCTCAATAGACACAGAATTTAAAATTGCCACTCTATGAGGTCTTGTTTCTCTCTCTCTCTTTGCCTTACATACAAACAAAACAATGCTGAGAAATGTCCTTGGAGGAACGGAGCTCCTATTCCGTATGAGCTGTCAAAGCAAAAAGTCTTTTCACCAATAGTTTTTCCACCTGTATTTGGGCTGTGTGTGTGTGAAGAACACTGCTGTGTGCTCCCCAGTGATAGAGTGCCACTCACAGGTCTGTGTTCCTCAGTGCTGTCAGCACCATGGGCTGTGATGTGGGGCTCTGTGTCCCCCGGGCAGAGCGTCAGAGTGAGATGCCTCCAGACTTATTTTTTTACATGTCTATTGGAGCTTTCTCTTCACGCCATTTCACCAGATGGGACTAGTGCTCAAGTGGTTTTATTCCCAGATTAAAATTAAAGCGATCCAGACATTCCTTACATCTGTCAAACCTGCCGCTTCTCAAGGTCCTTGTCCATATGAAGCAAAAAACGCAAACAAAATCTCTTCAATGTTTCTCCTAGACAGTAAACAGATTAAATGAAAAGCAAATGGAGACTGTAACTTATATCTTCTGTATCTCAGACTTTTCCCCTGAAATGCCAGTAAACGTGTCTCCTTTAGAGTTTCTAAAGAGATCCCAGCAGATCCTATCTGTGCTCAGATTTGCCAGGATTGTCTGAAAATTCAATATTATGAACAAATATTTCTCATCAGATTCATCCGAGACCAAAATATTTGAGCAATATTTGACTTCTTATCACGTCAGCAATTGTCTTTGTATCTGGGTCATTATCAAAATACGATGATAAATCTGTGTCTTGACTTTTCACTCAAAAAGATTTAAGATAGTCAAGTATTGTTTAACACATTAAAGACAAATGTCTGAAAATGTCTTGTTCCCCTACATTTACAGCCATTTATTTGTTTAGTAAATAATTTCCCACGGTTAAGCTTTAATCCAGGGTCTAACAACTGTGCAAAAAGCAAGTAAAATTAAGTAATTAATAATGCAAAGAATTAAGAAACATTGCTTGTCCTCTTTGTCTCTGGTTTTATTAATGTTAAAAACTTAATGTATGTCCAAGGTCAAAGTTCAGAGTAAGAGTTAGGAGCTCTTAAAATACACATAAATTGATTTTTTTTTTATTGGTGCAATTTGTATTACGTTGTTTAATGTTGATGTGAAAGATCAAACTAAATTGGCACCTTATTAGAAACAACAACAACAACAAAAAATTTAAATTCCATCTATTTTTATTTCCTCTAGTTGATACTTTCATTTAAAGGGATAGTTATCTAAAATGAAAATTCTGTCATTAATTACTCACCCACATTTTGTTCCAAACCCGTAATCTTCAGAACACAAATGAAGATATTTTTGATGAAATCCGAGAGCTTTCTGAACCTGCATAGACAGCAACGCATCTGACACATTCAAGACCCAGAAAAGTAGCAAGGACATTTTTAAAATAGTGAAAGAAATTGTTGAATAAAGTCATTATTTTTGTTTTCACTGCACACAAAAAGTATTCTTGCTGCTTCATAACATTACAGTTGAACCACTGATGTCACATGGGGTATTTTATTGATGTCCTTATACTACCTTTCTGGGCCTTGAACATGGTAGTTGCATTGCTGTCTATGCAGGGTCAGAAAACTGTCGGATTTCATCAAAAATATCTTGATTTGTGTTCCAAAGATCAATGAATGTCTTATGGGTTTGGGATGAAGTAATGACAGAATTTTCATTTTTGAGTGAACTATCCCTTTAAGTATACTTTAATTTATTATTAATGAAATAACTGAGATCCCTATTATTCATATTGTTCTCTATTGTTCTGCCAATGGAACGACCTCTGATCAATAATATGTTCCTATTTTTATTCTGATCTACGTGTTCTATATATGCTCATTGATTATGTAAACGCATTACATTAGAGGAAAGTGGGGCCAATGTGCCATATTTTGGAGTCAGAAGGTATGTGATCAATGATAGTGATGTTGTATTGTGTCATGTGGGTGGTTTGCCTTTTCAAGCAGAGCAGATTTGGTGCAATAACTCTCTCCTGCTTTGTGTGTTTGTTTGGTTACTTTATGATAACATGTCTGAAAATGGACAGCTGAGACCCATAGACATTTCCCTATCCATGCTGCTGACCCTGTTCACCATGTGTCATGAATCGGGGAGAAACCACGAACGTGTCTGTGGACACATCTATCGACTTGCACTAAGAGCTTTTGATGGTTTACATGCACTTAGCTGGTATTATTGCATACTGGTATTGATAGCAATGTTTATGGTTCTCGGTTTATAGTGAGAGCAGGAGTGCATATGCACACAAATAATGATGATACTTAAAGTGTCGAAGAACAATTTAGAACATGCATGCAACATTCTAAAATAATCATATACAACATTTTAAAGTAAGCTAGCTTAGTCATGGCCATTTCCTCAGAGGAGGCAGTGCCTCCTCAAAATACTGAATGAGAAAAAAATTTGTAGTACAGAAATTAAACACCAGCATTACAAAAAGTGTATAAATCTCAATTTTTTCTAAAGACATATTGTCCAACAACGACACCAGCAGGTAAAGTTACAGCGGGAGTCCACATCTCTTGCCTCCCCTGAGCCCATTAAGTTTTAACAGACCCGCTAAAGTGTGCGATGAGTTTGGTGGGGGGTATTTAAGAATGAATGGGGGAAAGTCACGTGAGAGGAGGCAATGCCTCCATCGCCATATGTTTGGATATGACTGGTTATGTTCAGCTGTGACTGGTTCATGCTTAAGCAGCATGGGTATATTTGTAGAAATAGCCCAAAACACATTGTATCCATCAAAATTATTGATTTTTCTTTTATGCCAAAAATCATTAGGATTTTGTAATATTGTCCTATCCTAACAAACCATACATCAGTGGAAAGCTTATTTATTCAGCTTTCAGATAAATCTCAATTTTTCAGATAAATCTCAATTTCAAAAAACTGACCCTTATGACTGGTTTTCACCAGGGCCCAGGGTCACATTTATAAAAGTAGACAACTTGCACACGTATTACAAATTCGTTAAAATAAGACTGTAAAAGGCCTGAAAACATTATCTGTGTGAATAATCAGCTTGGTGAAATTTAAGGTAAATCTCCCTGTCTTTGACTAGTATTTACTGAGCTTTGATGACTAAGGCCATGTCCACACTAATACGTTTTCGTGTGAAAACGCATCTTTTTCTCTCCGTTTTGGCCTTCCGTCCACACTAAGACGGCGTTTTGGTCAAGGAAAACGGAGCTTTTTGAAAACGCTCTCCAAAGTGGATAAATTTGAAAACGCCGTTTTCGCGTTGCAGTGTGGACTGTGAAAACGGAGGCTTTTGAAAACGATGACGCATGTTTAGTCATGTGATGCATATTGTACCAATAGATATCCATGTTTATACCGGTAATTGTGGCTTTTATGTGCTATTCAGTTTTTCACACGGCTGCTAAAGATATATTTGTACACTCTTCATATTACAGTCCTAAAAAGATGACAGAAACTGTACTCACAGTTCCTATCCTGACTCCTGCAGCTAAACGGGAGGGCAGCTGCTTTTTAGATCAAACATGAGAGCGCGCAACATGGACGCGTTAGTGAATGATGAAATATTTCTGTAAATAATTATCCTTCCAAGAATTGCGTGAAAACGTATTATGTCTCTTCCATCTGTATCATCTCAGTGAGTTTTTATGCATGTGCAGTATGTCGAATTTAACGTTTTCCTACGTTTCAGTGTGGATGGAAAAACTTTTGGAAAACGCTTGAAAACGCTAGTGTGGACGGAGAGCGTTTTAAAACGAAAACTCCGTATGTATCCGGATTAATGTAGACGTAGCCTAATTATCAGAAAAAAATTCAACACCAAAACACCAGGGGCCCCTTGCTCTCAAAGATGATTTATTTTTAGTGTCGTTTTTGAAGTGGGACAGCGGTCATCAAAATAGAAATGCTAATTACTTTTAATGCCGTGCACTGTCACCTTTTCTACGTAAAAATCAGTCAAATCATGTAACGTGAATGTGGTACAGTGTCTTGCTCGAGACTAAAAAAATGAGTTGAAAGCATACTGAGCCGAAGAGAGAGTCGATTCATACTAGGCATTAATACATATGTATATATATATATTTCTTTTTCTGATAGTGTAAGTAATGTTTATCTAATCAAGAAAATGTGACTGGAACACAGCTAACTGCAAAATTATTTTCTTGATATCTTTGGCATGTGATGTGTAAATTTAAAGACATAGGGCCTAATTCATGAAACAAGAGCAAAACAAATTTGTGTTAACCCTCGTAAAGCCGTTCTGACGTAAACTTCCGAATTAACGAAAATGTTCGTGTTCTTTTTTAGCAATCTGATGACACTGCACACCGCGCTCGTCACTGTCACTATTTACCCAGCAGTAAATAGAGGAGAAGTCAATACTGGTTAGTGCTTTTTATATTTAGTAAAATTCAAAAAAATGAAATGCTAGTAATACATTGCCGCCGTGGATATCCTAAATCATAGCAGCCAAAGCACCTCAGCTGGAAAAACGCTGTGCCACCAAAGCGTTCTCAATTGCGCCACCGGCTGGCCGTTTTCAAAAGAGCGCCTGACATTTTTGCATCTGGCTAAAAACTCTTTGGTCAGCACACGTTAATGAAATATTTATTGTTAGGCATATGGCCTATTAATCTTTTTTTCTCACTTATGCAATATACTGGAGCCAAACCTGAGAAAGTAGACCAGATATTCCATTGCATTCCTGGACACGCATTTTGCATAGCTGTTCGTTATTCATAGGCGGGGATGAGCGTGCTTGTGCGCCCTGTTTACGAATGATTGGAATTCATTAACATACACATGCCCTGCGTCCCAATGTTCATGCTATCCATCCTAAATATGATGTGAGATTACAATAAGTGTGTCCCAAAGCATAGTACGCTGAAAACAGTATGCCAAAAGTCTACTATTTCAGATCAGTTTTTGAAGTGTGGATCCGTGCACACTAAATGGCTAATATTGCCCATAATTCATTGCGCTTTGGCAAAAGATTCGGTCCAGAACTACAAACACGAAAACGCGTTGAAAAAACTACAAACATGGCGGATGTGCGCGACCAGCGGTTAGGTAGAGATGTTTAGAAAAAAAGGGTTTGAGTTACTGATAATCAACATTTAACCTGGTGAAAAATATTTATTTAATGTTATCTGTTATTATGTTATTTCATCTGCAACAGCAATGCGAAGTTTTATAAACATCAGTTTGGTCGTTAACTTTTAAATGCATAATTATGCAGAAAATATGAGCAGTTTTCTTCTCTCCAATACGGTAGGAAGTTAAATTAAATTAAATGCGGAGGATGTTAACTGTGATACGGTACAGATGCAGTTCTGTGACGTGATAGTATGTCCCAAAGCTTGCCTACTCTTCTACTACACGCTCAAAAGTGAATACATACTTTAAGTAGGCACATTGGGCCACAGCAAAGTTTAACGGTCAAATCAGATGTTTACGAAGCGTTTGTGAATCCGTAGGAGAGTTGTCGGCAAGGTTATTTACTCAGAAATTACTCATATGTTTATGCAAGTTTCATGAATGAGGCCCATAGAAATGTAGGATTTTAATCAGGCACTGAACAGGATACCTAAAAAAGTGATTTCAGCCAATGGAAGCTTTTAGAGGGTATCCTAAAGCCACCATGAAGAGGGAAGCCATTATGTGAATTACCCCAGTAGTATTTAGGAAGCCCCAGTTATTAGTACATTTGTATCTAGCAGTTTGTTAACGAAAAGTCCCAAAAAGTGAGATTGGCCAAAGAAATATATGGTGGAGGAAAGAAAACTGCACAATCGAAATATTGATAGGATTGAAGAAATGTTTTTGAGGCAGGATTTAGCAAAAGGGTCAAATGATTGTTTCTCCACTGGGAATATAAAAACAACAACAACAGAAACAATGGCCAGCCTCAGCCAAAAACTAGATATTTTTGACCGCAGCGGCCGCAAGGGAGTATAAAATAATTTCCAGACCAACGCTTGCAACCTGGAAGGATGAAAATAGTAACTACGTTGTATTTATCTTGTTTATAAAATGATGTTGTTTGTGGCATTATTTTTATGAGATCCTTTGATTAAAAGTAGTTGTGTTGTGCTTGTTTGGGGTCACAGTGATAATGGATTGACAGATGAATATGCGGCCCTTTGCTATTGTCTGGTCGATAACATTATAAAGGAGATGTAAATGTCAGTGTTGTCCTTTGTTACTCAATACCTCAGAATGTGGTCGGAGTAATATGATACAAGTGCCAACTTGGGTACATTTACACTTGGCATTTAATGTGATCAAGTACTATCTGATTGTGATCTGATGTGAAAATGTGTGTTTGAATGTGTGAAATGAATAATGAATAATGAATAAAAATTCTTTCAAACCTTTATTACATTTTCTTCCACTAAAGAAGATGTTAGGCAGATTGCCAAGTGTAAAAGAGACCTAAATGATTGATTGCAGTTACTTGGTCACTGTCATGTAGGTATAAAATGAGAGGAATTAAAAGCTCAAATATTATTAGCACGCATTAATATGAGACATTTATATAGTATAGAGTTGTCAGATATCACATCCCTTCCCACCAGGAGCTTTTACACAGCGTTTCCCGCTTGCAGCATCTCTCAGTATGGGCTGATTCACAAAGTGGAACAAAATGGTCCAAACGACACGTTCCGTCATGGGTTTCATGGCTGTTTTAGAACTAGATCTGCATTCTGTTCAATCACAGATAAACAATTGGAGAGAAAGGTACATTCCTGCATTGTGACAATGGGTCTGTCTCTCTTTTGTATTGTTCTGCGTGTCTCATGACATGTTGTAATTTTGTGTGTGCTGAGGACATTTATTTTGTGTGAGTGGCTGGTGTTCTGCAGGAAATAAGGACTCACAACTCCAGTATAAATCATAATGAGCTGCCTTTTTCACTCTTCCAGAATGAATTCTGCTATCAAGGCTGATTTATTCAGCACCTGGTTTAAAGACTATAATTTTCCTGACTGATACATGCTCGCTAGAGCAAAACTGTCAGACTGTCAGGCTTGAGAATGAGTAGAGGCCAAGCAGACATATACACTTCAAAAATCATTTTCTTAATCAGTATTTTTGTGTTTTCCAGTAAAACATCCTTAGAACAAGATATACAGTTGAGGTGAAAAGTTTACATAGACAAATGCATGTTGTTTTTTATTTAGTACTGGCCTGAATAAGATATTTCACATAAAAGACGTTTACATATAGTCCACTAGAGAAAATAATAGTTGACTTTATGAAAATGACCCCGTTCAAAAGTTGATAATTTAATTTTTTTTTTTTTTTTTTTTAGTGATAGTTTGACATGAGTCCCTTGTTTGTCCTGAACAGTTAAACTGCCCGCGGTTCTTCATAAAAATCCTTCAGGTCCCACAAATTCTTTTTTCGTTTTTCATTTGTGTATTTGAACCCTTTCCAACAATGACTGTATGATTTTGAGATCCATCTTTTCACACTGAGGGACTCATATGCAACTATTACAGAAGGTTCAAATACTTAGGAAAAATGATGCCAGATGTGTACATTTTTCTTATTTTGCCTAATTGTTTTTTTTTTCCCATTTAGTACTGCCCTTCAGAAGCCACAGAAGATACATATTTCCCAAAAGACAAAATAAGTTAAATTTACCCTGATCTTCAAATTCAAAAAGTTTTCACTCCCCGGGTCTTAACGCATCGTGTTGCCTTTTGAAGCATCAGTGAGAGTTTAAACCTTCTGTAACAGTTGCATATGATTCCCTCAGTTGTCCTTATTGTGAAAAGATGGATCTCAAAATCTTAGTCATTGTTGGAGAGGGTTCAAATACACAAGAAATGCTGAAAAAACAAAGAATTTGTGGGACCTGAAGGAAGTACTGTGGGCAGTTTAACTGTTCAGGACAAACAAGGAACTCATAAACAACTATCACTAAACAAAAAAAAACACAGCTGTGAGTCATTCAGGTAACGACACTGTATTAGGAATCAAGGGGATGTAAACTTTTGAGCAGGGCCATTTTTTTTTTATAAATTCAACTATTATTTTCTCTTGTGAACTATATGTAAATATCTTTTATGTGAAATATTGTATTCAGGTCAGTACTAAATAAATAACATGCCTTTTGTATGATCTCTCTTATTTTGGTAAAATAATTAACATTTTTAATGATTCTGAAAGGTGGATGTAAACTTGACCTCAACTGTAGTTTCATTAGCATTATTAGCATATTGCTTGTTATTAGCAAAGCTTATTGTACTGATGTTTAGATACTTTTTAGTTAACGGTATTTGTGCAGTTTTGTTTACTCGCATCTGTCCTTGAACTTGTTCTCAGTCCATTTATACTAGCCTAACTTTTTGTAGCTGTCAAACACAGCACTTGTGTTTAGGCGTGTATGTGTTGGCATATGTGTCACCTTATGCCTCGTGGATAGTATGGGGTTGTGTCTGTCTGAGAGAGATGCATTCATTTCTGTCAGTGAGAGTTCGGAGAGAGCGTGTTGCTCCTGGCACAAAAAAACGGAGAAACCGAGTAAAATAAAAAGACAGAGCAGAAGTTTGAACTCCGTCTCGCAAGCAGCGCAGCCTCCCACGGCGCAGAAGAGCAAGGAGGCGGAGAGAGAGGCTCTCCCATCTCTCTTTTGTTTTAAAAGTTGATGTGGCGCTGTAGTCGAGGAAGAGCTGCAGGGGGAGAGGCAGAGGCAGCTCCGCAGCTGACACCGATCCCCCGATGACACAGATGTGAGTGAGAGAGCAAATCAAGAGATGATGTTTTAGAGCGCGTTTTTGGGGTGAGGAACTGTGTCTAAAGTGTCAGCCTTGATCTTGGCACTGAATCTCGGCGCCTTTGATTGTCGTCTGACAAAAACTGTGGAGTTCGTAGCCGTTCTTACCAGTCAGACAAGATATCTGATGACAGATAAGATGAGCGTCCTCATGTTAATCATCGTCTTGTTAGTCTTAAACCTTTTAATTAGAGGCCAAGCTGCACTGGCACATATATCATTTCATTTATTGTTTTCTGCCTGGAAGTCTATGGCAGCTAATACGCTGAACAAAATTGATGCAGAAAGATTTTTTTATTCAGAAACTACTTGTAAGTTTCACAAACACAAACAGTAAGCTACACATTGAAGCACTTCTGAAGTAGAAAAACTAAAATAGTATTTTCTTGTAAAACATAATCCATTATTCTTCAAACATGTGTTTGTGACATTTACACAGCAGTTGGGGAGGATCTAAAAAGTCCCCAGTCAGATTAACTTTATTTGATTTCTATTGCCACTGTTTTTTCAGCATGTACTGATATGTGGACCCTGGACCACAAAACCAACCGCACAGGTATATTTGTAGCGATAGCCAACAATACATTGTATGGGTCAAAATGATACATTTTTCTTTTATACCAAAACTCATTGGGATATTAAGTAAAGATCATATTCTATGAAGATATTTTGTGAATTTCCAACCATGAATATATCAAAACTTGGTTTTTGATTAGTAATATGCATTTCTAAGAATTTCATTTGGACAAATTTAAAGGCGATTATTCTCAGTTTTTTTTTGCTCTCTCAGATTCCAGATTTTCAAATAGTTGCCTCGACCAAATATTGTCCTATCCTAACAAACCATACATCAATGGAAAGCTTTTGTCATTTTCAAAAAACTGAAAAAATTGCATTTCTGTGTTAAAATTGCATGAATAGTTTTTAAGATTACTGTTAAATTTTATGTTGACATTTGATGGCAATTTTAACCTAAATCTAAAAACAGTGAAAATATTCGACTGTTAAATGTTCAATATCGACCACTTCCAATAAATTAAAAATATCTAGTATTAGCCAATAAAAGATATGGTACCATTATTTTATTGTATTATTTTATTTTTTAATATATTGTACTTTTTATTTACTTATTTTGCTGTGCTTTGGTGTGTTAATTCATCTTGGCATGTCTTTGTCAACTTATTGACAAATAAGTGTGTACTTGTTCTTGCTACATTGTGGGGACCCACAAGGGTAGTAAAACCTGAAATTTTTGACATTGTGGGGACCAATGTTAAAAAATGATTAAAAATAGTAAATGATGTTTATCTGAAAATGTAACAATGCAATGCAATTGTTGTTCCCTTAAATTATTTATATATATATATAACTTTTTTTTAAATGTTCATGCTTTTTATGTAATCAACTTTCTATTGTGTTTTTATAGTTAGCTTTTTTTTAAAAAATATATTTTTACTTAATCAAAATAACCCAACTGCAGTTGTACTGAGATTAAATCGAATGCACAATTAAAAAACATGATTTTTGAAAAATGGAGCAAATGAACTCTTCATATATACACACACATATTATGTAAGCACAAACTGGATGTGATTAATCAATTTGAAAGCCCTATTATTAATGTATTTCATTTATTTATTTAATTGATTATATTTAGTACATTTAAGATAGTATTTTCTAAGTAATATACACACACAAATTGGTTTATTATGTTTATATGGTTTGAATTTGCAACCTTACACTTCAAGCAAGAAATATTTCTCTGATTCACAGATCTTGTCTCTTGTTAACTTTCTAGAGATAAAAATAGCTGCGAATAAGACAGCCATTGACGCTGATATTATTACAGAGCTATAAAATCACTGTGGATGACATAGCTTAAATAATTGGTCTGGAAGAATTTAATAAGACATTTGAGTTTATAACAGTGATTATCATAGCAGACTTTGTCATGTTGGCAAACGACACCGTTTGTCAGATTGTTAAGATCTCTTCTGAAACTCTTGAGTAGACAATTCACACGCAGAAGGATTCATCTTCATTTGCTTTTCTTTTAATCCCTTTACTGTGCAGGAGCATTAATTCTACAATCACATGTATGATTCTCTTTCCTACAGGCTATTGTTTCTCATACCAGGCCCCTGGACTGCAGCGTGAAAGAGAGACACTTGTTTACGAGAGCTTCCGTCTGTCACAGATTCTTCAAAACTCATTAGCGTAAGAGTCCTCAATTCAGCGCACATGTGCGTCGCCCTCAGCGTGAACCTGCTTTTGTGTGGGATGTCCTCCAGCCTGTGATTAATTGGCGGTTCATTATTGAGAATGTTTATTTGGTCCTGGGGACACGGGGGACCGAGGATTCAGTGACTCGGTACGGTTGCAACAAGGTGATTAAGCAGATGTTATTGGAGGATTATGATGTTCTCCAGTGTCATTTCAGAATAACAATACTCAATGCAAATTGAAATACAGATTATGGGCTAATATAACTATATAAATGACCTGAGGAAAATGTGGACCTGATGAGACATTTATGAATATAATATTGTAATTTAGACTGAAGATAATAGCCACAATTTTTTACTTCAAGGGATTGTTCATTTTGTGTCATTGTTTACTCACTCTCCTGTTGTTCTAAATCCATGTGCTATTTTTTTTCCTCTGAAAACAGAAAACAAATACTTGTTTTGGATCTACACTACTGTACCAACGTTTTAGTAAGATTAAAAAAAATCCAAATGGTAGCTGTCATAAAACCCCAATGGATTTAATCAAACATAAGAGTAAAACATATAATGAATATGTTATATGGTGCATATATTAAGCAAAATGTTACTCTCCAGAGTTAATTTTTCTAGCTAACTAACTTTATGGTTACCAAATATGTTTTTCTGAGATAATTGTGATGTTACGTTACATACTGATGAGCTGTTATATTGACGTCTTCCCGTGGTTGAAACATTAATTGAGCGATTACATTAGGCAGGAGATGGATTTAGGTAAGTTGTACTCTTTATTTTACATACCTTAGGACGTTCATTCATGTCTATTCCGAGCTGTAACTGATTTTAAAGCGGAGGAAATTATCAGTTCACATGCCGCGCTCTTGAACTGAGGCGCTACCAGGGTTGCCAGCTTTTCACAACAAAACCCACCCAACTGCTACTCAGAACTATAGCCCAATCGTATTTGGAGGGGGGTAACTGTTACCTCATTAAAATCGCGTTTCGCGGGGTAAAATACACGTTTTTTGGCGGGTTTCCCCTGGTAAATCCGCATTCCAGGAGATAAATATCATGTTTTTGGGATCGCTTCAACCCGCGCATATTAAAAACAACCCACAGCAGCAGTGTTAAAGTAGCTCACTTACATAAACCGCGACTTGGCAACAGTGGGCGCTATAGTGATCTGTCAGTTCACATTAAACAGCGCCAAAACGGCATTTATTGTTTCAATACTGTAATAAAATGGACAAATCTCAAAGCTTATTGCGATTTATTGGATGGGAGGTGTGATACAAATTGTTGTGCTTATTAACTGAAAACAGACTAATCAAAGTATGTCATTGAATCATTCATTCAGGAGATTTCAATAGTCAAACAAGTCTTAATGAAGTGAGACACTGACTCCTTCATTGTTTTTTTTTTTGTTTTTTTAACAATTATATGTTTTTAAAAGATTTAAGCAATGAACAGTTTGTCAGAACCACTTGTAAATTACTTTATTTTATTTAGTTTTCTAAACTGTTTTCTCCAGAATCGTGAGAGAATCATGGTCTCCAATTTATTAAAAACAACTGGGATTCATCGTGAAGCTCTTCTTTAAATGTTGTTTATTGCTGCATATAATTCATTAAAATGGAAGTTTAATTTCATACAGTTCAAAATGCACCTACATTTTTTTTTAATTAAAGACTATTTTCCCTATATATTTCACCATTGAGGATTTCTTAAGAAAAGTTTAAAAATCTCATCTCGTCTCGTTCTCGTGAACCCAGTCTCGTGTCTCATCTCATCTCGTGAGATAAGTGTCTCGTCACACCCCTACGATTTAAGCAAACGATGTTTTGATATCAAGCTGGTCCTTAGCTGGCTTATGCTGGTCCTTGACCAGCAACATGACCAGCATAAACCAGCTAAGGACCAGGTTAAACCAGCATCAAAATCTACCTAACCAGCATCTCAGCATCAAAACATACCTACCAGCATTTGTTGTTTTTTTCACCAGGGAATACAGGTTTGGAATGACATGGGGTAAATGTAATGACAAGGTATTCCAAAAGTCCATTTTAGATTCATGGCTGTAGGATTTCGGTGTCCAGACACTTCAGAAAATTACGAAAACAGAAGAAATAAAAAAAAAAAAAAATGAATGAAAAACTGCACATAGCTACAAAGTTCTCCACAGAGGAAAATAAAATGTTGGGAAGTGGAGGTTTTGTTCTTGGGAGTGTACCGTGTGTCAGGCCAGTGTGTGTGTGATTAATTGAAAGGCAGAAAGTGCTGTGTATGTCATTAGCCTCGCTGCTCAGGGGCTCGTCTCAGTTTGGAATTTGTTCAGGACTGATGGGGCTACGGGCCGTGCAGTTTGAGCCCAACTTTTTATTGGGTTGCCCCAGCTGAAATTGATCCGGCCTTTTAATTATAGCCATTGATCAGCCGTTAGCTTGACAGAGACGATTTGAGCACGCCATTGCTGTGTGAGTGAGTACAGTTGTCTTTTACCAAATGGTAATAAACAGCTACAGTAAATCACGGTAAAGCCTGCGGATACACCAGACTGCACTTGACCGCGGTCGGCACTTGCTTAAGCAGAGGAGTTTGCGGCCATAACTCTGTCGTGACAGGTTAAAACCAAACTGGTATAAAAACGACGTCAAACAAAATCATCAAGGACTTGAAGTCTCTTTTTATGCATGCTGTATTTTATTCTTGCACTTTCGGCAGGTAAAGTTTGACTTCCAGAGTCAAGTAGCGTTGTGTTAGCTATAAAGCGCCTGCTGTTTTATATGCAGCTGAGACGAGCGAGGTTCAGCAGGGCCTAATGGGACTTTCAGGCTAAATAAATAAACAGTGAAGTGGAGAGAGGAAGGGCTTACATAGAGGAAGATGATATTAGGTTTGTGATTGATTGGGGAAAGAGGGACTTGCATGGGGAGGAAGGGGAGGTGGTGAGAGGCAGGTGCTATGACGTTTGTGTCATTTCGTTTATTCTGTTAATTATCATGTCTCCCTCTCTCTGCGTTTTCTTGCCGCTCTTCCTCACTCGCTCTTCCTCTCTCTCTTTCTCTTTTACTTTTTAATTTTCTAAAGGCTTGCTTTTAATTAAACTCATGCAGCAGTGAAAGGAAGTCAATTAAACCTGTGCATCTCGCTTGCATACCGGATTCCTCACCACAATCTTTCGCCCCTTTTGGGTTCATGTACAGCTTCGCAGTGGCACATTAACACATAAATCTATAGATTTACACTTGATCAGCCTTGGGAAGGTTACTTATGTAATAAGTAGTGTAACTATTTTAATTACTTTATTAAAGTAATGTAACTTTCGTATTAATTTTAGAAATTTTTAGCGAATGCTTTTAACTGTTAATGAGTAAATCAACTCTCAGCCAGGTTGCAGCCTAAAGCATTTGTCTCAGTTACTGTAACAGATTACCGTTACATTTAATTTATAATTACTAGTGCTCTCAAAATTAGCATGTTAGCGCATGCAATTAATTTTTCCAGTTTAACAGCGTTAAAAATATTTGCTGCTTCTGTCTCTTTTTCTTTACAGAAAGTGCGCTCTCCAACTTCACTTCAGCGCCAGATGTTAGTCAAACGAGCGCAGGAGAGGTACAGGTGACGAGGGAGCTTCAGTAGAACAACAGTGACCTGCGGTCAGGTGAGATGTTGTCAGGCCGTATGCCAGTAAAAACAAATTTACCTGTCCCAACAGCCATTATACTGTGTAGCATTCGCATTTCAGTTGCACGCACAAATGTGGCGACATGCCATATTAAATCGCGAATGAAATGCATGCATGTCAGATCTGCATCACGTTCAGCAGTGGCAGCTCTTAAAGTAATAGCAGCCAGATAAACTAATAACCCAGCTGCTGTGATGCCTATTAATCAAAGAACAAAAGTAAAAAGAGGAAATCCACAACTTCTGTAGCTTTCAGGATTTATCTATGTTTAACTCAATTTAATTCAATTTTTGTATATTTCCTACTTGCTGAAGGGAACAGGGTTTATGCGAAGATTGTCTAAAAAATGTTAAAATTGATAGCACTCAATTATACTGTAGTGTTGAATGCCTAGAGTTAAAGGTTAAATATTTTAGGAAAAAAAGAACAATTTCCTAGAGGCATTAGTAATATTGGTATCTGTGATACTTACAGCCATATAACCTAATAAACCATTTCATAATAAGTCATAAAAATATTTAACAAATATAAAAAATATACTGTCTTTAAGTTGTTTCTACATTAATTTGAAGGTTGAATGTGAAATTATTGCAATATTAAAAAAGTATATTTAAAAACTTTAATGTTAGGTGGGAATAATCACAATTGATTAGTTGTGTTTCATTTGCAGTAAGACTAGGAATATACATAACGGATTTATCAGTTTTGATTTAATTTTGATTTTAAGTGGTCAAATACTACTTAGAGCTGCTGTACATTTGAGAGCCATACTGTGTTCAGTACTGTAGTATCATTCACCCCTTTTTTTGCTCTCTCATTATCTCTCCCTCAGCTCCGGTGGTCCTCATCAGCTCTCATTTCCCTTGACTGCTGTAGTTCTCGTGCTCCGGTTCTGTCCGTGGCCCGGTGAGCCTCTTCCACTCTTCCCCCCGGCCCGCCATCTGTTCTGCATCTGTCTCTTTTATCGCCTTTTCTCCCATCGGGTCCTTCCTCACCTCGTTCTCCGGCCCGCTGCTCTCCTCTTTCCCTTTAACCCCGTTCCCCTCTCTGCCCTCGCTCCCTCACACATCCTCTCCTCCTTCATTCAGACGTTTTTTTGAAGTTGTGAGGGGACTGAGCTCAGGCTATTTTTAGCAGCTTTGAAGCAGCTCCTCCCTTGCAAATAAATGCCAGTAAAACAGAGAGCTGGGAATAGAAATACCGCAGGTTTTTTGTGTCTGGCTCTGGCCCTCACGACTGCAATGGCACAATCACAGTTTTTAGCTCCCAGGGTTTTAGCTGAATCACTAATGTGCAGCTTTTATTCCTTTAGCAAGTGCTTAAAATATTAAATGTTTTGAATTCAAGCAGGGATTATCGTCAAGGCAAAATGTCATCTGCATCACGCACTTTTAAAATGATAATATTACTTAAAACTACTTTTAATTTTAATGTTTTTTGTGTCAAAGCATGCCCATTTTGGCTGCTGTGCCTTTAAGAAGCACCTTCATCTTATGTGAAATTGTGGATTTGCTGTGTCCTTCCCATCTGTCATCTTGTTGCAAAGCCTGCATTACAGTTGCTATGTTTACATGCATCCTAATAATCCATTAGTAATTCGATTCCAACAAATAGCTCAAAGTAAATCTTGACAGGACTATAAAATGATCAGACTGAGCTTGATCTGCATTAAATTTCTGTCTGACTGAAAGTGGTGGTGCAGGTCTTAAATATAATTTGTTAGAAGAATAATTGGCATGTAAATGAGATTTTACATGCGCATAATTATTATTGCGCATATTTGATTCGCAGTACTAAACTTTGCAGATGGTGTAAAAATCAGGTCTTGCACAAATGGATATTTTCACTGGATTTTAGAGTACATAGAAACACTGCAGCTGGACTGATGAGAATCTGTGTATGTAACCATAGCTACTGTGATCACAAAACATCTGCACTCTAATGCACCGTTAGGATCGAACGGGAATTATCAGGGTCTTATTAAAAACATACTTCATCTGCCTGTTGCTAACATTGAGATAGGATACGCAGAGCGGCAAGTGCCATGCACACACACGTCAAATCCTTATAGGAACTATGGTGTGTGATATATCTTCTACGATAATGTCATAATTGTTGTTTAAACAATATGTGATTTAAAAATTTAGCATGTTGCAAAAACCAAACAGCGCACTCAGAGATTACATGCATACATGGATGTAGATTAAACTATTGTGCATTAACGCTTTGACTGCATGATTTAGTGTATGAAAATACATTTAGGATTACCCCTAAAATTCAGAATAAGAGGAGAAAATGCAAAATTATTACTTTTATTGTTTATATTTATATTATCTGACATAGTTAATATCACACGAAAAGTGAAACTTTTCTCCAAATATCAACACGATTGCACATGTGATATTGATTTTAAGAACAGCTCAATAAACAAGTTAAAGGGGTCATATGATGTTGCTAAAGAGACCATTTTGTGTATTTGGTGTAATGCAATGTTTCTACATGGTTTGAGGTTCAAAAAGACATTATGTTACCACCCTTACCCTGTTGCGAAGCCGTGTCCCATCGCAATGAGACAAAAACAGTAAAACCCATTATAAATGAGGCATTTGTTGCATCCAGTGAGGACATGATTACTGATTATAATGACTTATACTACTTTTTACGCTCTGCGTTGCATTGCGTCGCGCCGTGTGAACATAAAACCATTTGTAATCATAGAAGTGACAAATCAACAAGTTCATTTAATTAAATATGAAAACGTACTTACAGGCTGTGAGTCAGAAGCGCCAGACCTTCCTTGCATACATGGAATTGCTCCACTTTATGCACAGCTGGCACTGTAGGCTACTCTTCCAGGTTCAAGAAACAGTCCTCATATAGCTTAACCACTGATGTCTAGTTGTGTATTCATTTGGAAGGCCAGACAAAGTACTTTCGCTTTCGCAACGAAACACACAGCATTCAGTGACATGGTGGCGGCAACAACGATACAGTGAGAATAAAAGAAACGGCTTCTTTCTTTGCGTATACATTTGGGTGGTGTTATGCAGATCTTACCACACAGTGACGTAGATTTGTGGGGGCGTGTTTGAATGAGCCATTTTAGGAAAGCGTATATATGCACAAACAGCTTGTAAGACTCCAAAGACAAAGGAAAACATGAAATCACATCATATGACCCCTTTAATATTAAGTGACTTACATTTTAGACACAATAGTTTTAGTTTTTGCTGTATTTCGACAACGAAAATTGTTTCAAACAAAGCCACAGCAGAACTGTTTTGCATCTCTTAGCAACACACAACAGTGTTTCGTTACTGAATCAATCAGCCGTTTAAATCAATAGGTTGAATGAATGATTCAGTGACTCACTCATGCAGTGATTTGCTGATCTTAGGTTTACATTTAAAGTATATATATTTTTTTTTAACATCAAAACATTAATTATGCATTTGTTAAACATTTAATAGTTAAATGCATTCATGTCCTTCATTAAACAGTCTGTGTGAATACATCTAAATGCCATTTGAGATGCAGATTCTGTGCCACCTCTGTATTGCAAAAACAAATTTTGTTGATGCTGATTTCCTTTGATTGGTAACAGCCCTATAGTGTTTTACTATTTGAATTTATTGATTAAATTTAAGAATTTGACACACAGATGATGCATAAATTTAATCAGGTTAGAAAACCTTACTGGAAATGAACCTAATTTCTGTTATTCCTACAAACTAACCACTGCACAGAATATGAAAAGTATAAAATAAGGTAAAAACTAGGTTTTCTCTGCTTCCCACTTGTTATTTTTCCAGTTTTCTACTAAATAATGTACTAAGACTGGAATATTAAACGTCACAAGTTATTGAAATTATTGATAATGCATACTATAGGCAAGCAGCTGCGCCCAGAATATGAACACAGTGCTATAAACTGTAAACATTTTACCATCAGAAACGAAATGCTTAACATGCAATAGCAGGTTGTGTTCATATGGGCTCATCTGATTGCCTCTATATAGTATGCATCATCAATAACTTGTATACTAAATTTGATTTCTTTTAATATCTCTGTCTTAGTACATTAAGCCATTTGCAGAATGTGCTGTACATGGATCGCAATTGCCTAGAACTTGCAGTTTGTTCACATCTTCTTTTGAGAGGTGATCTAAATATTTATGGCTTAAATTGAGAAGCCTGTGCTGCATTTCTATGGATGTTTTGCCCTCCAGGTCTCCGCTATGAATAGTGTTATCGATGTGCGAATGGTCTTGTGTTTTTGCAGTCATCTGTGTGACAAAGTTGCTAAAATTCAGAATGAGTAGTCTGTCTCTGCAGCTTGTTTTCAAATAAATGTTCTGTTTTTTCCTTTTACTGGGGAGGAACTTTTGAGTTATAGTATATTTTCGTTGTACATCATGGTATTTTTTGTTTTTGAAGCTCAAGGACAGTTTGATTCCTTATGTTTTGCCTTTTAAATATTGTGTTGTCTTCCTGTAGTGACAATATTACTGAGGCTCCTGTAAAATCCTACTTTATCCACTGGATGTTGTAAATCTACAGGATGGAGGTGAGGATGGTGAATAGAGTGAGAGAGAGGGAGATGGAGAGGTGAAGCGAGCTATTGCACGTCAGAGAGAATGAGCCGAGACCCACCATGTTATCACTTTAGAGATGCTCATCAATTCAAATGTATTTCTGCTTCCGTCTTCTGCCATGCAGAAAACTAACTTTTCCCCTCTTTTCAATTGAACAGAATTAAAAAAAAAAAAAAAAAAGTAATTTACACTCTAACACGGGAATCGATTTCCATCACGGTGGGTGGATAGGATACAGGGAGAGGAAATAGGATTTATGCTGTAAAGTCCGATTAAAAATCATAATGATAACCTTGAATATCTCCAGATTCGCAATGACACATTCATAAATACGCAGTTCTTCAGAGATTTATAGAGGGTTAGTTGTATGTGGTTCTGCATGTTTCACTGATTGAATAGACACACACATACATAGAGTGAGCCCGTGCAGCACTTGTGAAGTGAAATTGCTTTAATCAGTTAAATTAATAGTGTTTGTGGGTGGTGATGTTCCTGAACTCTCCATGTAATCAAGCACATATATTAGTGTATGATGATTCATGATAGATTCTGGTTGTGTGTGTGTGTTTATGCAGATATTCACATGGATACAGTATATAAAGGTAAATTCATTTCATATCCAGAGGAGCTGTGTCTTGTAGTCAGAGTGGGATCCAGATAGACAGATTGTAAGCTATAGAGCAAACATGGATATATGGGACAAATGCAAAATGTGTTGTTTTCCAGTAAAAACATCTAAACATCCTACAAACTAGATTATTTTAATAGACTTCCATTTGTGTAAAATAATACAGGCTATCTTGATTTTATGCATTTTGTACGTGTGTTATCTTGCAAAATATGGTGTAGTATTCCCTTCCCTACCTTCACATTCCCAAATGTTAATTTTATTCAGAAAAGATGTAGACAATAAATTGATCCAAACTGGAAACTGGAAAGGCATTTACAATTGTACAAATATTCTATTTCAATTAAACACTTTTAAATTCAAATACAGTTGAAGCCAAAAGTTTACATACACCTTGCAGAATCTTCAAAATGTTAATTAATTTTCCAAAATAAGAGGGGTCATACAAAACGCATGTTATTTTATTAGTACTGACCTGAATAAGATATTTCAAATAAAAGACATTTTACATATAATCTACAAAAAATAATAGTTGAATTTATAAAAATGACCATGTTCAGAAGTTTCCATACGCTTGATGCTTACTGTGTTGTTACTTGAATGATCCACAGCTGTGCTTTTTTTTGTTTAGTGATAGTTGTTCATGAATCCCTTGATTGGCCTGAACAGTTAAACTGCCTGCTGTT
>JAHKKF010494655.1:0-35044 GCA_019740295.1 Labeo calbasu | reverse complement strand
CTTTTGTTGGTTTTTTTTTTTGGTTTGCTTGCGTGTTTTTTTTTTTTCTTTTGGTTTGGGTTTGTTTTGTGTTTTGCTCAGGGTTTTGTGTGTTTTGTGTGGTATTTGATTTGTGTTGGTGTGTTTTGTTGTTGTGTTTTTTGGGGGGTTTTTTTGTCTTTTGTTTGCTTGGGGTTTTGTTTTGTGCGTGTATGTGTTTTTTTTTTTTTTTTGTGTTTAGTTTGGGATTTGATTTGGTTTGGTGTTCGTTTATTTATTTGTTTAGTTATTTATTTGTGCATTAGCTAGAACCGCCTGTATGATTTCTCTTAAAAATGATAAAATATGCAAAATATGTTGTCATTGTCAGATTTTACTATTAATTTGAAATATAGAATGAAGCATAATATTGACAGACAGTTTTGGAGATTTCCAATAGGTTTACGTAGGAACTGCATGCCTTTTGCCTACATACA
This sequence comes from Labeo calbasu, assembly GCA_019740295.1. NCBI lineage: Eukaryota > Metazoa > Chordata > Actinopteri > Cypriniformes > Cyprinidae > Labeo > Labeo calbasu. The sequence continues at coordinate 34,589 of JAHKKF010494655.1, read as the reverse complement.
AAAAGCCGCTCTAGCTAAGGACATTTTACCCCTGTGTTTAGCAAGCTCTTTGTTGTCAAGAATTCTAAATATATCCAACTCTTCAATGGACCAGTAGTATTTTTATGTTTTGTTTTATAGATGATGCCAAGAAGTCCCAACAAGTTCCAATCATCCCAGGGATCTCCAGTGCATCGGGCATGATTTACGCTGGGTGCATAGGGACCCAAATTGCTAATGAGATAATGGACTATAATAGGTAAACCAATTACATAGCTTCCTTTCTATTATTACATTTGGTGTAATTTACAGTGAAGTATTACAAGTGATGAAAATTAAGGAAAGTTAAAATAGATTGGTAAACTTGTCATCCAACAAATGAATAGTTAATTAGTGATTCTGAGTAGTTTTTTTCTAAATGTAATGAGTACATTATTATAATTTTTTCCCCAACTATCACTGATATTGTTAGCAGCAGTGCAAAAGATTCTTGGAAATATTCAGTTGGTTGATTTCTGCACATCCCTAAAAGTTCTTTGTATTCTGATGTCATACTGTTTTTTTTAAGGATGAACTCCTCACCATCCAGCGGCAATACAAGTCCATTCAGTTTACTGCAGGACAAGTCTCCACTGGCCCTGGCGCAGGCCAGCAGCAACGTGAGTCTGTTGATGTGTTTAGAAATTACTTACAAGTTGGTTTCTTGCTTTCTAAAACAACAGTTCTCCTCATGCTATAAGGTGCCAAATGGGGAAGTGACAGATGTGGAGATGCCTGGCAAATCAACCTCGGAGGAGGAAGCGAGGGGTGGAACCTTCACAGCGGGTGAAAATCTGATGGGTAGATGTTACAGCATTATATTGCATTGGCCAAGTGGTACTAAAGATTCTAAAGCTGGTCAAGAACATGTCTGGGTTTTTCTCTGAAAAAAGTTTATATAATGAAAATTAACCATGTTTTTGGAAAATTCAAGACTTTTTGAATTGTGACATTATTTTCACAACAAAATTCTTTTACAATTTTTTTTTTTTTTTTTTTTTTTTTTTTTTAAACATTGTTTAAATATATATATATATATATATATATTGTTTACATATATATGTGTGTGTGTGTGTGTGTGTGTATATATATATATATATATATATATATATGCTTTTACTTTTTTAATATAAAATATATATGTTTTTAATAATTTTCATAATACAGAAATATATAATATATACAAATAATAATAGCAAATATTTTAATGGCAGATACATTGGCATTTTTCTAAAAATAAATGCATTAAAAGTAAAATGTAATATTTTCATGTTCTGTAATTTTTCTGATATTAAATGTAAATATTTACTTTTTTTTTTTTCTTTTTACAAAGCATTTTTTACTTGGTTAAATCTAATGATTTTTTTCCCCCAAATATGGCATTCAATTTTCTTTGTTCACTTTTTTTTGTTGTTTTTGTTCTCTGCCTCTGTTCCTCTCCTCCAGAGGGGAGCTCACAGTTGGATCTGGAGGGGGTTCCTGGGTTGGGCGCTCTGAGCACTGACGAGGCAGCCATGGCAGTCATTATGAGCTTACTGGAGACAGATGCCAACCTGGGTGAGGCCGTGGACTTTGACGAGATGCACTGGTCTCTGTGAACGCAGCTCTTTTTTTTTTTTTTTTTTTTAAAAGACCCGTCTTATCTGGAGCTTTTTAAAATGAACCATTCATTCATGGGGCAGCAAGCCTTTGACAATTCTATGACTTTAACGTTTTTAATTTATTAGTGTTTTTTAATGCGTCTGGACAAGCTGCATGGTAATGCAGGTAATCTGATGGCTGGTAAAGGAGAACCGAAGGGGACGGGGGGGCTCTCCGAGCACCTCAAACTGAGTACCTTAAGCAACAAGACCAGGTTTTATGTGGTCTAGTGTGCATTTCTTCACCTCGGCTCTGACATCACGTCTGCCCCAAGGCATGGATCAGAACAGAGAGACGTTCTTGGCCTGTTTTGCCATGTTGAGAAACAAATGCCTCAGCCAAGCCATAAGGCAAGAACCCAAATAGTCCACTGTGATCTAGTGGCGTAAGGATTTCAAAACGGTTTCCTTAGTCAATCAACACTTGAACTGATGCTTTGAGGCAAAGCTGGACTGAATTTTTTATAAAAACATCATTGGATTCCTATGGCAAGGGAAGCCTGGTAGTTATTTTACCCTTTTAGAGCAGATACCGTCTTGAATTTAATGTTTTTTTTTTGATGAACGAGTGGAACAACGGGGAGGGGTATTGGTAAGCTCTTATGGTCATTTGTCAAACAGAACTACTTGAAAAGACTGTGGAAAAACCAGAAAATCGAGGATCACCGTTAGGCCTGACATTTGTTTTTTCCTCTCTAGTCTACAAACCTGTGTGTGAATGTGTACTTTTCCCTCAGACCTTCGCCTGTCCTGCCAGGGCTATGCTTCTCTTGAAACAGGGCCGTCACTAAAATTTACAGGGCCTGGGACAACGTTTTTACTGATTGTGTGGGCACATTGTGTAAGCTGTATTATAGAGGACCTGGGACAATATTCTTGCTTGTTGCCCCCTTAGTTAGATGTATTAGACCTGCTGTTCTGAAACATTGTCTGGATGGAGATCAGCAACAGGTAAAATGGTGAGTGGAAACTAATAAGGGCAGGGTCTCTCAGGGAACAATTTATGGAAACCCCTTCTCAAACTCCTGTTCAGGGCTTAATTCTTTCATTAGTTCTTCTCAGTTTTGTGCAAAGACGTATAACATGCTTATGTGATTAACACTTAGAAGGTGATTTGTTGTTTAAACTCTGTATTTTGTAATTGTATCCTATAATTAATAACTTAATCTCTACACAACTTAAAAATATTAACAAAATAACGTATCCACCTTTTTCCTGAACGCGGAAGTCTCGCCTGACAGGAACTATCATGCTTTACATTTCCGGTCTCTGGTGTTTATAGTCAAATAAACGTATTTTCCGACTCTGAAGTGGTTTTAAAAACATGGCGCCATATTTTTATAACTTAACAGTGTAGCAATGACAGTCTTTTTGCAGTAACTCACCTGTCATAGTTTAATGAGTAGGAAGATGAAGCGACGCGAGGTTAGCTGCGTTGAAAACAGATGAGCGCACATATACAGCATATAAATTCGCGGGCATTTGTTCACAAAATGAAAAGAGCACACATTGTTTTAACATTATTTTATTATTTAACACACAGGATATTAACTTGAGCGCTTCGAGCGGCTCGTTTTATTTTGTTATCGTTTTATGCAAGACACGGACAGATTTGCTAGTATGCAAAACAAGTACTTAACAGGAATTCTTTAAGCTTATTGCTGTTACAGCGGCAGCCAACAGCAGCAAAGCTTAACCCTACGCACATATATATATTTGGTTAAACGTTATATTGGAAAAAAGTTTCGGTTAGATTAATGAAGACGATCTTTTTTAAAACGTTTTAACGTGGATTTCTACGGAGTCCTGAACACGAGAGCACCCAAACGGAAGTTAGAATCCATCATGACGGCGCTCATCGGTTGCTCAGCGAAAAAGGTGGATAATTAGAGTAAACAACAACAACAGAGATATGAGGAGATTAATCTTCACACTCTTCCTGCTTCAAGAAGGTGTTTAATACAAATCCAACCATGAAGTCATGATGGTAACCCACTTTTTAAGGTATAGCGCACCCTAATCTCTTTATCATTTACTCACCCTCATGTTTTTCCAAACCTGTATGACTTTATTTCGTGAAACACAAATGGAAAGGTTTAGAAGCATGTTTACACTGCTCTTTTCTTTGTAATGAAAGCCATTGGTGAACATTAGTAGGCTTAAAAGCTTCAGTAGGACTAAAAAGCACTATAGAAGTAATTCATAAGATGTGTGTGCCAGTTTTCACAACGCGTCATCAATCGGCCATATTGGCGGGACTGAAGGTAAACAATGACCGAACGAAACTCGTATTTTGCTGATTATTGCTGCTGAAAATGGTCAATTATTGTCATGTTTTTTACTAATTGGTCTGATCGGGAAAAACATTTGGAGTACTATAGTCTAACAAAACTTGTAACAAATCAAGCAGAAGAGTGCAAAAAACTGTCTTGAGGAACAAACTGCATTTGTGGTTGGCCAAACTGAACTGGGAATTCCAAGGCAAGAATTTTGACAACGTTCGTGTTTGTTTTTTATCATTTCCAGTCAGATAGCTGAAATATTAGGCTAATATCTTAATACTTCTCGTATGTATTTTTACCACCTGTTAACTTTAGTTTGTCAAATTATTGCGCCCTTTCCTGCTTACTGAGTTCTTCTCTATATGATTTAGCAGCTTCCACACATTTTTTTCTGTGGTTTAGACAGCATAAATGAACAGAACAACATATTCAGTAGTACGTTAACCGTGCAATCAATGCTGTTGTTTACATCCGAGTATCTCCAATATGGCCCCGCATCTGAGCTGATCAAACCGTGATGTAAGTGCAAACCCTTTATTCCAAATCCAACTTCCCTCTTTTCAAGGTTTCAGTATTGTGTTTTACCTTAAGGCTAGAATACACAACAAGACATTTGCTCTAATTTTCAGTCTGGAGGAGTCGACGCTAGTTACCGAACAAGTCAAAGCCAGCCTGCAGATTTTGCAGATTCACAGAAATCACGTTGTATGTCTAGCTTCAGACTATGATTCCATTCAGTGAGAAGATAACAAACTTGTTTTAGAACACACGTCGTTTTCATTTGTCTCTTAGCAACAAGGCAATAAAGTTGGCAAGTGTATGATGCCTGGTGTTTTAAAATCTGATTTTAAAAGTTGTGTAGTGCATTCAGGTCATAAGGAAGAAAGAAAATCATACAGGTTTTGAGAAAACAAAGCTGGAATTTTCATTTTGGGCTGAACTATTACTTCAAATGAAGACAAGAGACTGAAAAGCATGTTTTTAATATTTTTAAATGGTATTAATCTTTGAATAGATAAATCAAAAGACAGTGTCCACTGTAGTTTTAAGCCTTTATTTTCGAAGGGCTACAATCTGAAAAACACAACACCTATTTTTGGGCAGATGATCTATCTGATGCCATTTCTTGTAATAATTCCCTGTTTTGTATATTCTAATTGAGGTCTAATTGCTTGTGCACATCCTTGGGATACTCTCTGTTTTTCTCTTTCTAAATTTCTCTACCCTGGGTAATCATTCACCTCAGTGAATTCACTTTTTTTAGCATGGCTTTGTATCTAATTTTGCACATTTTCTTCCGTAACTTTGCTTCCCTCCGTGTTTTCATTCAGATGATCAGTGTATTGAACTGCTTTACTGTGACGGTGCACATGTGCCACAGGAGTCTCATGGCCTTGCGTGATGGAAACGGCCGATTCTGACCGATTATACCAAAGCAATTGACCACAGACATATTTCAAGTACCCTTAACGCTCAGCTGCCCTGTGCTGTCAGATGTTCTGTAATTCTGTGACTATAGTGTGAGCTGCTTTTAAAAGAAAATGTCTTCATATCATTGTCTACTCTGTCACATGCTGCCAAGAGCTTACTTGAAGGGAGGAAGCCACCCACCCAATCCAACTGAAATGAAATACTGCTAGGTGATGTGCACATTATCTTGCCACGATCCATTGCTCATCTGACGCTTGGCTTTGCGAACATAACGTGTTACCCAGAAATATAAATGGGGTGTTTTTCTTAAACCTGACTGAAATTTCATGGGATCAACTGTAGTGCTTGTCACACAGGTGGTTAGATGTGTTGGCCAATCCACGGTTCTGGTAAGATTGCCAGTTTTAGGGATTTCGATTGGGCAGTTGTAGCCTTAAGCACAGGAACAGCTGCTTCGTTTGCCCCAGTGTACAAGCGTTGCGCTATGCCATAACTGCAGGCTGGTCCTAAAAAATGTAAAAAGACTTCTGATTCTGTTTCCCACTCCCCCACATAGTTTCACTGTTTTTCTTAAAGGAATAGTTTGCCAAAAAATGAAAATTGGCTTAATTTACTCACCTTCAGGCCATCGAAGATGTAGAGGAGTTTGTTCATACGAACAGATTTGGAGAAATTTAGCATTACATCACTTGATCACTATTGGATCCTCTGCAGCATATGGGTGCCGTCAGAATGAGAGTTATTGGATAAGACGCAGCTTTTCAAAAGATGTTATTCGATGGACTGGAGATTACTTGTGGATTGTTTTTATCCGCTGTGGACTCTCATTCTGACGGCACCCATTCGCTACTGGTGAGCAAGTAATGCGATGCTAAATCCAAATCTGTTTCAGTGAAGAAGCAAACTCTTCATCTTGGATGGCCTGAGAGTGAGTATTTTAAGCAAATTTAAATTTTTGAGTGAACTATTCATTTATCGTGACTATGTTTGGAGTGTCGTTCTGCAGTTGCACTTGGCAGAAATCGAGTACTGTACGTAGGTTAGAACCACAGACCTTTTCTATCGCTTTTGTCCTAATTTCAGCACTCTCACTCTGTGTAGCCTAGGAATTTCTTGATTTTTATATTGTTCCAGTAATATTCATTCATGCATGCCTTTTTGTGTACCCTTTGCTTTCTTTACTATTTTTTTTGTTGTTCTGTTAGCTATCTAAGGGTATTGGATAAAGGTTTTTGCCTTATAAGACAGACAAAGACTTGATCGTTGTTGTATTTCCCTTTGTTTCTGTCTGTCTTGAGTGTGTGATGAAAGTGGTTTGGATATTCTGAAGACTGTTCATCATTTCTGTGAATATCTCAGTCGGGGAGTCGACGGTGGGTCGGGCCTCCGGATCTGCATGCGTGCACCTCCTCGTCTCTCTGTCTGGGCCTTTGATCGAGGCTGTTATGGAACGGGGGTCTTGTTCAGGCAGGCCCCCTTTTTGTCTTTTGCTTTCTCCTCTTCCTTCGTTTGTTATCAAGCATTTGTATGACGCCATCGCTGCTGCTGTCAACAAGTCTGGTTAGTAGCAGAGAATCTGTCTCTCCAGGCTAACATGTAAAAAGATTCTTAAATAAACAACATTAGTTTCCTGTATAAATACGCTGGTCTGTCATGTGTCAACGCACAACTGTTCAGAGCTGTTCACAATGCCATCAGAGAATGCAGACTTGCCCCTACATTTTCATACTCTACCATTTAATGGTTTGGGGTCTGTTTGTGTGTGTGTGTGCATCAAGGATGTGTTAAATAGATTAGAAGTGGCAGTAAAGACATTTGTAATGAATCCTGAAAGAAATGTATCTCAGTTTTCACAAAACAATGAGCGGCACAATTGTTTTCAAAACTGAGCAGCAAATCAGCATATTAGAATGATTTCTGAAGAATCATGTTTCACTGAAGACTGGAATAATAGTTGCTGAAAATGTAGCTTTTCCATCACAAGAATAAATTACATTTTATAATATATTCAAATAGAAAACTTTTTTTAAATTGCAATAATATGTTGCAATATTAGTTTTTTTTTTATATATATATGTATTTTTCATATAAAAAAAAAAATACATGAAATAACTTGCTGAAAATTTAGCTTTCCCATCATGAGAATAAATTACATTTTATAATATATTCAAATAGAAAACAAGAAATTTTAAATTGCAATGTTTTGCAATATTACAGATCTTTTATATGTAATTTTGATACATACAAAAACAAAACTGTAATGCATATAAAAAAGCTTTTAGAAAATGTAGCTTTCTCAGCACAAGAATAAATCACATTTTATAATATATTACTATATACTATGTTATTTTAAATTGCAATATTTTGCATATTAGTTATATATATAGGCTATTTTTGATCAAATAAATGCAGCCTTGGTGAGCATAAGAGACTTTTTTTTTTTTTTTTTTTTTTTAGTATTTAAAAAAATCTTACCGACCTTTTAAATGGTGGGTGGATTTTTTTTGTTTGGTTTTTTTTTCCACATTTTGTTTTTAGTATTAACTTTTTTGAATGGTCATTTTAGCTGTATTTTTGAGCATTTGATTTATTATTTGAATGATGTTATGAAATGTCTTACTGTACTTTGCTATACTTTAAAATATACACATTTTGATGCAAATGTAAATGTTCTACTGCTAAGTTCAATATTATTAGACATAAATACATTTTTTATGTAATTTTTTATATCTGAAGGATCATCAGAGAAATTAAAATGGCTGAAGTTTTGAACTTCATTTAGAAAACTCTGTTAATATAAGTTTGTAGTAAATAAGTTTGTATTGAAAATTCTGTATTAAATATATGTGACCCTGGACCATAAAACCAGTCATAAAGCTACATTTTTTGAAATTGACATTTATACATCATTTGAATAAGCTGAATAAATAAGCTTCCCATTGAAAACCTGTTATCTGAGTGTGTAAAAAAATCAAAATATTAAGAATATCACCTGTGAAGTTGTCCAAATCAAGTTCTTAGCAATACATATTACTAGTCAAAAATTAAGTTTTGATGTATTTACGATAGGAAATTTACAAAATATCTTTACAGAACGGTATCTTAATATCCTAACGATTTTTGGCATAAAAGAAAAATCGGTAATTTTGACCAATAAAATTTATTGTTGGCTGTTTCTACAAATATGCCCGTGCTACTTGTGACTGGTTTTGTGGTCCAGGGTCACATATTGTATACAATTTTGTATTAATATTAAAAAATATGTAAACGTATTATTGTATTATGCTTATCAGCAAATAACTAGCCATAACCAATTAGAATTGGATCAGAACTTAACGTTATACCTTCGTGTTACTAGTTTAAGCTGTTGAGTGCATTCAGTGGTTAAATCAGGAGTAAGAACAATGCTGACTCAAATGTTGAGTCTAGCTAAACCACAACCTTCCGTGAACCTCTTTGATGGCTTTTATGTCCCCATTCACATTTCTGAGAATATTCACAAGCATTCTTAGCTGCATGCACAAAATGGTTTGTATTTGTTAACTAGGTCAGCAGAACAAGTCGGCTCACAAGCAACTGACACACATTTTTGATACTTCAAATGGAAAATATGGAGCTGCAACCGTTCATTTTTTTGTAATATTATGCAGAGTTGTGACTGCTGCTGGGACTGGAGAAGCTGGAGGATTTTATGTGTCACTCATGTGTCTTTGAGTTAATTAATTGGTGTCATTCACCTGCCTGTCGGCCTCCTGTGGGGAGATTACTGTAGTTTAATTTCACAGATGCAAAAGAGTCTGGGTAAGAATGATTAAGTGAGAGAGAAGTAAGCTGGGCTTTGCTATATATGCATCTCTGCCGTCGTTGATTTTGATGCACCAATAAAGATGGGACAGGCTGCAACCTTACCCTGCAGAAAAGGTGGTACCTACGTTACCGAGCTTTATGAATGGTTCAGGTAAGTTTGCAAAATATTAACGAGGTGATTATATGTCTACAGCAGAGCTTTAGGGACGGAGGTCGTAAAAATTGGATGCATAAGCATGGTTACATTTCATCTGCTAGATGCAAACCTCCTTATTCTGGGTCTTTATTACTGGAGAGAAATTATAGCCATAAAATTTGTCAAGAATGCGTCATTCCATACTGAAGATTTTTATTATAGACCATATAATGCTAACCATGACTGTAAAACCATATAAACTCTATCTCAGCATAAGTAGGTCATCTGCTTATTTGAGTTCTTTTTATTTGACCTTTTACTGTTGTCCTATTCCTGGAAATTTTTATTTCATGATGTGCGTGATAAAACAAATGCCTTTTTAAATAAGCATTCGTAATGTAACTGTGCTTTAGAAATCATGCTATAAAGCTGAGAAAGTCTTCATTAACACCCACCAATAGTAATTAATATTATACACTACAAGTAAAAAGTTTTTGAACCGTAAGATTTTTAATGTTTTTCTAAGTATTTTCTGCTCACCAAACTTGCATGTATTTGATCCAAAGTACAGCAAAAACAGTCAAATTGTGAAATATTTTTACTATTTAAAATAACTTTTCTATTTGAATATATATTTTTAAAACGCAATTTATTTCTTTGATTTCAAAGCTGAATTTTTTGCTCCATTACTCCAGTCACACGATCCTGCAGAAATCACTCTAAAACATTTATTATGATGATTTTGTTGAAAACAGCTAAATAAACATTTCAGGTTTCTCTGATGAATAGAAGTAGCGTTTATTTGAAATAGAAATCTTTTGTAACATTCTAAATGTCTTTATCATCACTTTTGATCAGTTTAAAGAACCCTTGTTAAATACAAGTATATAATTTTCAAAATTTCAAAACATTAATTTCAAAATAAAACATATTAATAGACAGGTGGATGAAACATTTTCTTTTTACAGAGCACATTTTTAGAAATAAATTACAAGGTTTATGGTTGTCAAGAGAAATTTGTCATAAAATGTATTGTCTGTACACTGAAAAATAATTTTTGGTGTATGATTTACTTTGTCACTTTTCAGAAATTAATTGTACATTTTACAAATAATAATTACAAATAACATTACATTTTTAAGTAGAAAGAATGAAATAGTATTTTCTTGAAAACTAATATATTAAAATATTAGTGCACTTTTTTATTTTTTTATTTTTTTTTTTTATTTGGAGAATTATTTGGGTCTATACAATATCTATACTACAACAATAAGTCAGTTCATTTTTATCAGTGGTTTAAGATTTTTAAAAAATAATTGTTTGATATCAGTACTATTAAACTACACTATTGCACTTTCAGCTTTATAAATACCTCTTCAAACTAAATAACCATAATTATTTTAGAAAATGTGTTCACTTTTGTGCTTATATCTGGTAGGAAGTTCCTGAATGAGTGTCCCAGTGGACTGATCACCCTGCATGAGTTCAGACGTCACTTCTGCAACGGCACTGTGGGAAAAGAGTCAGCGGAGTATGCAGAGCAGATATTCCGCACGCTAGATAACAATGGGGTATTACACAGCTCAAAACCAAGCAAGCTTTGAGGCCTGACACATGTGATGTTTTAAGCCTGTTCTTACAAAACACCGGCTTTACAAAGCATGTATGCTGACTTGTAAAAGGCGAAGACATAACAAAAGACACCAAGCCTATACCTACTGTGTGGAAACTTGTTGCAAATGCAGTGACATTACACTAACCTCAAGGTCAATGAATGTTTATCAATGGTTTAAGATGAGAAAATAATTTAACAATATCAGTAGCTTAAAATTACATGGTCACATTTTCTTTTTGTAACTAATTTACTTCATCTGACTATACAGGGTTTGCACTTACGTCACGGTTTGGTCAGTTACCCGGATGTGCGGCCATATTGGCGATACTCGGATGTGAACAACGGCATGGATTGCACAGTTAATGTACTACTGAATAGGTTCTGCTAATTTATGCTGTCTAAACCATGGGAAAAACGTGTGGAAGCTGCTAAATAATATAGAGAAGGACTAAGTAAGCAGGAAAGGGCGCAATATTTTGACAAACTAAAGTTAACAGGTGGTAAAGATGCATACAAGTAGTATTATTTAAGATATCAGCCTAATATTTCACTGGAAATAAGAACAAAATGAATTTTGTCAAGATTCTTGCCTTGGAAATCCTGATTCAGTTTGGCCAACCACAAACGCCTTTTGTTCCTCAGACACTTTTTGCACTCTTCTCCTTGATTTGTTATAACTTTTGGCAGTCTATAGTACTCCAAAGTTTTTGACGATTAGTAAAAAACCAAAACATGACAATTACTGATTATTTTCAGCAGCAACAAATATCAAAATATGCGAGTTTCGTTCGGTTCAGTGGCATTGTTTACATTAAGGGCCGCCAATATGGCCGCTTGTTGACGCGTCGTGGAAACGCTCTATTATGTTTAAATATGATTCTTAACCATGACAACAAATTGAATTCTGTTATTAATTACTCACCCTCGTGTCATTCGAAACCCGTAAGACCTTCGTTCATTTTCAAAACACAAATTAAGATATTTTTGATGAAATCCGAGAGCGTTCTGACCCATAGACAGCAACGGAACAACCACAGAACCATCAGAATTATAAAAAATGTTATATAAAAAGTGTGATATGATTGCCACTTAACAGGACGGAGTTGTGGACTTCAGAGAATATGTGACGGCTATCAGCATGTTGATTGAAGGCACGACGGTGGAGAAGCTGCGCTGGTCCTTCAAACTCTATGACAAAGACAAAGATGGAGCTATCACACGCTCAGAGATGCTTGAAATCATGCAGGTAATTGTGACTATAGCTGACGAACTCTATTATTTGTTCTAATCTGACTGAATCGTCTTTAATTTTGAATTCTAAATGGAGTTTGTTTACGCGATTCTGGATTGCTCCACTAGAGGGCAATGTATAATCACTATTAAATATGGCTGTTCTCACAGGCTGTGTACAAAATGAGCGTGGCAGCGTCATTGACCAAACCTGATCCACTGACTGCTGAAGAATGCACCAATAGGATATTTGTACGGCTGGACAAAGATAATAATGGTAAGCTGCGTGATATCAATACAAGCTACATTGCTATCTAAAGTATCAAAGATATTTCAGCCACTCTTGAAATTCAAAGCACTAGAAATGGCCATTTAGAAGTTCAGTCTACTTATCATTCTTTTTCTTTCCGTCTCTATAGCTATTATTAGTCAAGAGGAATTCATTGAAGGCGCGCTGAATGATGAATGGATCAGAGAGATGTTGGAATGTGATCCAAACACAGTGAAGATGGAGAGGCCTCTCAAAGGCCATGCAGGACTGTAAAGCTGTGGGTCTATTTACATTCAGCATAAAGGAGGTCATGGCTGTTACAGTATTGTGATGGGGCTGTTATGAATGCCTTAAAGAGAAGTTCATGCGTTAGTAGTATACTTGAATTAAATGAATAGTTCACCACAAAATGAAAATCAGGCCATTTAAGATAGAAATTTAGCATTACATCTCTTGCTCACCAATGAATCCTCTGCAGTGAATGGGTGCCATCAGAATGAGATCTTGGATGATATGAGAGTGAAAACATTTTCAGCAAGTTTTTAAAGCATGCTGCTTACCAAGCCTTTTTTTTTTTTTTCCAAAATACAGCAAAAGGAGTAATATTGTGAAATATTTTGTACTATTTTAAATAACTGTTTAAAATGTCATTTATTCCTGTGATTTCAAACCTTTATTGTCAGCATCATTACTCCAGTCTTCAGTGTCACATGATCCTTCAGAATTATTCTAATATGCCGGTTTGCTTTTCAAGAAACATTTCTTGTTATTGTTATCAATAATTAAAACATCTGCGTACATTTTTTATCAGGATTCTTTAATGAAAAGAAAGATCCAAAGATCAGCATTTATCTGAAATAAAAATAATATAATATAATATAATAAGAATAATATAATAAGAATAATAAATTAATACTTTTATTTAGCAAGGATGCTTTAAATTGATCAGAAGTGATTTATAATGTTACAAAAGATTGTTATCTCAGATCAGTGCTGTTCTTCTGAACTTTATATTCTAAGAAACCTGAAAAAATTCTACTTGGCTGTTTTCAGCATAATAGTAATACATGTTTTTTTGAGCAGCGTATCAGAATATAAGAACGATTTCTGAAGGATCATGTAACTGGAGTAATGATGCTAAAACTTCATCTTTAAAATCACAGGATTAAATTACATATGAAAAAATAATTTAAATAGAAAACAGTTATTTTTAAATAGTAAAAATATTTCAAAATTTTACTGCTTTTGCTGTACTTTGAATCAAATAAATGCACCTTTGGTGAGCAGACAAGACTGGTAGTCTGTATGTTTATATTAATTGATTCAGCTGAAATAATCTCTACAACACCTCACATCATTATTTATCTTTTTTTTAATGCATCTCTTTATATAGGCCATGTGAATTTACAAAATATAATAAATCTAAATAGCTACTGTAAATAATTGTTTTATTAGGTTCTTACAAGGTTGTTTTCAGAATGTGTCAACACTTCAAAGCCAAGTACAGGAACGTGTACTTTTATTGATTAGTCTTACTCTCACCTCCTTAACTTGTGTAATGTATTTGTATGATCAAAAATTGTGATAGATATGATGTGATAATATTCTTTTAAATTTGATTAGCATGCATACATACAATCTGTTTTTACATATTAAGCTAAAGAAACAAATGTATTCTGACTTGATATCTCAGCTTCAGTTTCCTATTATCTGTATTCTACAATGAACAGTTGTACAGTTGTGGTCTGCTGTATTCTTCTGCATTTCTCACGAGGTTTTGATACACAGAATCTGAAATCTTTTGGTCTTGTCAAATTGCATGCCCTATTCCGGCAGCTGTTTACTGACAGCTGAGCAACGGAGGAACACCTCAGTTTTGACATAAAATAGCTAGTAGTGTGCTAGATTAATAAAGAGATAGGAGCAGAAAATTCATGTTGGTTTCGCTATATTAGTTTTGATGCCATAAACAATAATGGTTTAATACATTAATCTGGTTCATTTATAACGTTACTTCACAGACATCAGCATATCAATACGATTTGGCTAATTGACGTCGAACACTTCCAAAGTGCTCAAAAGTTGTTTTTGACATGTTTCAGTATATTTATGAGTGAAATGTTGCCTCACAAATAAAACCAAACTTAAACACCATTTATACGTTATTAACGCTACTATGGCAAAGGCTCATCTTGTGAATATTAATTAGATAGCGGTGACGCGATTTGGTACTCTTCCAATGACCAGAGCCGTGTTCTTGAATATTAATTAGATAGCTTAGTGACCATCCAATGCTGAGGGCATGGCTCATGAATATTAATCAACAAGCCTTTGCTGTAGTAGGATGTTCCCTCCTATGACGTCCCACATTCCCACTCTCATTGTCGACATGGCGCTGGCGAGGTGGGAACACCAACTACGGAAAGAGCAAATCTCGTAAAGACCAGGAAAAGAGTTCACGGATTTATATTTTCATATTTTAGACTGCGGTCCAGATTCGGTAAGAAATCGCAGCATACTTTGTGCCATAATAACTGCTAAATATTAGTTCTTTGTGAATTTGCGTGGCTTCCTAAACTTGCCTCTGAGTGGGAAACTTGCTTGTAATTGTGTAAAAACATTTTTGTTGTTAAAAGTAAATGACAGAAGAGTAAAAAAAAGTTAAGTTTGTGCGTATTTCTGATAATATATTATATTATCATCACTTCACACGTACTAATATTTTTTCATAGCCTGAGGGATTGATTACACACAGCATTTACGTACATGTGTAACGTTATAAGGTTATACTCAGACACCCGGATCGACAAAGTGATGTTTGTAGGTATTTTGCAATACTTAAGACAAAACACAAAGTATATTTTAAAGAATTTAAAAATAAATAATAAACATAAGGTGTGATTTGAAGAGCAGAACTAGGTATTGGAGGCACAGCTGTGTTTGCGAAGAAGTGATTCACACATTCCACGTAGCCACAGAAGAACAAGAGCTGCTCTTACATGAGTTTCCTTTACCGCATCCTCACCTGAGATCTGGATTGAAACAAACGATTACAGAACGTAAATTGTTACCTTTTAGCTGTACAGAGTACAAAAACGTGATTGGAATGACTTGTAGTTTGTAGTGTGCAGCAGCATGTACGTTTTTTGGATGGGTATGGGGAGATTGGGGCAAGTTGTCACACTAGTTGTCAGAAACTATACATTAGTAACTAAATGATTACTTTACATGTTAGTGTTCACATGGCCTTTGTGAATCCTCCAAACAAATCCCAATAATATCATAATTTGTAATAGCTAAAACCATGTAATGACAATATACACATAATGAAAATTTACTGCTTGTTTGCTGTTTCTTGAATTGTTAGGTCTTGTTTTAATGTTAAAAATTAGCTGAAAAACCGTTAACGTGAGGGTTTTAGTCAACTTTCGCTTTTTCCTAGCAATAAAGGAGTTTATTGTTGCAGCCAGCATGTCAGGGTATGTGTCTACAGAAAATGACTTAGAAAAATAAACTGTCTTTCAGATGCAATATTGTAGTAAAGAGTGTGACAATTAACCCTGGGTTTCACCTACACTGTTAATTTATTTTTATTTATTTATTTATTTATTTATTTTAAGTTTGAAAAAAGTGTGACTTAAGCTACCAGTGAAGAGTTTTTGAACAGTAAGATTTTTAATGTTTTTAAAAGAAGTCTCTTCTGCTCACCAAGTGTTTATTTGATCCAAAGTACAGCAAAAACAGTACAATTTAGAAATATTTTTACTGTTTAAAATAACTATTTTCTATTTTAATTTATTTTAAAATGTCATTTATTCCTGTGATTTCAAAGCTGAATTTTTAGCATCTTTACTCCAGTCACATCCTTCAGAAATCATTCTAATATTCTGATTTGCTGCTCAAAAAGCATTTATTATTATTATTATTACTGTGTTGAAAACAACTGATTAGAAGTTTTTCAGGTTTCTTTGATGAATTGAAAGTTCAGAAGAACAGCATTTATCTGAAATAGAAGTCTTTTGTAACATTCTAAATATCTTTATCATCACTTTTGATCAATTTAAAGCATCCTTGCTAAATAAAAGCATTAATTTATTTCCCAATAATTATACTGAGCTTTTGAATAGTATAGTTTATAATGTTATAAAAGCTTTTTAATTCAGGTAAATGCTCATCTTTGGATCTTTCTATTCATCATAGAATCCTGAAAAAATGTACTCAGTTTTAAATATTGATGATAATAATAATAAATGTTTCTTGAACAGCAAAACAGCATATTCATGTGATACTGAAGACTGCATACATTTAAAATACATTTTAAAATATATTCAAATAAAAATCATTTATTTTAAACTGTTTATTTTACTGTTTGTGCTGTACGTTAAATCAAATAAATGCAGGCTTGGTGCGCAGAAGAGACTTTTTAAAAAAAAACATTAAAAATCTTTAAACTTTTTTTTTAGTTCAACATATTCTGTGCCATTACTTTGTAACAAATTGACATTTTTGTAGTTTGAAGCTTCCTCAAACTCTCCTGAATGTGTAATTTAAGTCCATGTCTGTCACACATCTGTGATATTGTGTAAATGGTGTGATGTTTGCAGTAACTTTCTCTATTGAAAACTTCAAAGAGCATCATTTGCTGTTTGATTCTTGTGTTTGCGGCGCAAAGTAAGTCTGCAGGTTTCATCAGCCAACTTTATTTGTTATGTAACATTCTGTTACCATCTTGAAGGGCCAAAACACATGTGTTTTTCCTTCGTTCACTTTGATATATCTGTTTGATGTAACACGTCTGTGCATTTACCTAAGCAGTGTGGAATTTCTTTATTTTTACAGCTAGCTATAGATAGCATATGAAACACCCCTGAATACAGGCAGGCAACCCTTCTCTGTTCCATGTGGTTATGTGAGGTATGATGCATCATATTCTACGACGACGCCTTGGCTTGGTGTAGTGATAGGATATTTCAGATCAGTGTCAGATGGGTGTCCCTTTATGAGAACAGTCAACGGTGGTGTTTCATTGGCTGCTTATGTATAAAACTCTGCTTAGCGACGCCTCAATATAGCCACAAATATGTAAGAGTGGAGTTAAGTTAAAAAAAATAATGTTCCATTCTCTTTCTATTTCTGACATGTGTAAGAAAAAGAGCCTGTTGTGAGCTGAGGCTGTCCTCCTCCCACATGCACAGGCTGGACTGAAGGCTTGTGCACATCTGTGTTCCTCTAGTACTTGCACGAGACCCAAACATCTTTTATAACTCTCGGCTTGGCTCAAACGCCGCAATCACGTCTGACTGCTTTTTCATCCTTGTGAAACCAGGCATAGCATTTATCAGTGGTGAAAGATGCTGTATTAAAACCTGCTTGCGCAAGCAATCTGATAAAACACAATACAATTTCAAGTGCAAATACAATGGTTTTTGTGTTGAACATTTGCCATATAAAAGCATGGTTTTCTTGTGAACTGGTGTACGATGTACACTACTGTTCAAAATGTCTCTCTTTCTCAACAAGGCTGCGTTTATTGGATCAAGCATACAGTAAAAGCTGTAATATTGTGAAATATTATTAAAATTTTAAATAATTGTTTTTTTTTTTTATGTAATTTATTTCTGTGATGCAAAGGAGATTATTCAGCATTATTACTCCAGTCTTAAGTGTCACATGATCCTTCAGAAATTATTATAATATGCTGATTTGATGCTTGAGAAACATTTATATATAGTATATACACACACACACACACACACTACCAGTCAAAAGTTTTTGAACAGTAAGATTTTTAATGTTTCTCCTGTTCACCAAGCCTGCATTTATTTGATCCAAATTACAGCAAAACAG
This sequence comes from Labeo calbasu, assembly GCA_019740295.1. Classification (NCBI taxonomy): domain Eukaryota; kingdom Metazoa; phylum Chordata; class Actinopteri; order Cypriniformes; family Cyprinidae; genus Labeo; species Labeo calbasu. Next base: position 16,312 of record JAHKKF010494655.1, on the reverse strand, counting down.
TAAAATTTGGAATTATTTTTGGTATTTTTTTTTTATATATTTTAAAATGTAATTTATTCCTGTAATTTCATAGCTAAATTTGTAGCATCATTACTCCAGTCACATGATCCTTCAGAAATCGTTCTAATATTCTCATTTGCTGCTCAAAAATATGAATTATTATTATTATTATGTTGAAAACATATATTTTTAGTATCTTTTTTTTCAGGTTTCTTTGAATAGAAAGTTCAAAAGAACAGCATTTATCTGAAAATCTTTTGTAACATTATAAATGTCTTTATCATCACTTTTGATCAATTTAAAGCATCCTTGCTAAATAAAAGTATTAATCTTTATAATTTATTTCACAAAAAAATATACCGATTTCAAGCTTTTGAATGGTATACTGTAGAATGTTTATAAAAGCTTTTTATTTCAGAAAAAACTGCTGATCGTTGGATCTTTCTGTTCACCAAAGAATCCTAAAAAAATGTACTCAACCGTTTTAAATATTTATAATAATAAAAAAAGATTCTTGAACAGCAAATCAGCATATTAGAATGATTTCTGACGGATCATTTGACACTGAAGACTAGAGTATTGATGCTGAAAATTTAGGTTTGATCACAGGAATAAATTACATTTTAAAATATATTCAAATAGAAAACAGTTATTTTAAGTAGTAAAAATATTTCAAAATTTTACAATCATCAATGATCAAATAAATGCAGGCTTGGTGAGCAGAAGAGACTTAAAAAAAAAAATCTTACTGTTTAAAAACTTGACTGGTAATGTACATTTAAAACAATTGTTTTTAATATATATTTTTATTTGGGGGACGCTTTTTGTTACTTTATAATTGACAAGACAGTAGAGATATGACAGGAAAGCATTGGGTCGAGAGAGGGAAGCGGCATCGGCATAGGACCTCGAGACCCCTTCAGTGCTGATGAATATTTTCAGGGCTTCATTCCTAATGCAAATGTTACTATCAGCATTTACTAGAAAGCTTGGCGTGCATATTTATTTATCAGATGAACGTGTGCTTACAGGTCCATTAAAAATGTCTTTCCCATGACTCTCTGGCATGCTTCTATGCTTGCTTTAGCTTGACTCGAGGCTAAGTTGCTGGCTTACATGGCTCGCCTGCCACAAATGCTTTTATTTCTGTTGCGATGAATGACCCGAAGGCTGCTATTTTTCCTCAGCATGTGCCAGCAGAGGTTTTTCTGTCAGTCAGTCAGAGCGGTTCAGAGAGGGATAGTAGCTAATACGGCTCAGACAGAGTGTGGAGTGGATAAAGTTCATACACATGATGCCCTTAGGTGCCTGTCTGATGGATTTGAGAGGCCATTAGGGTTTTTTCCACTTTTATTCAATCTCATGCTCATATTCATGACCTTTTATGTCATCTTGAGCCATTTTCAGGAAAACGTAAAAATAGTAATATTTATTTACGTTCAAAAAACACTTTCCTTTTGACAGTTTCGTGTGAGGGAAAATGTTTTTCCACACAAAGGACAGCCTTCATGTCTCATGTTCATTTTCTTCCCTCTCAATGTCGTTATTGGCATGCTTTCTCTTAAGATTTGTTCCAAGGATTGTTAAAACACATACTTCAGGACTTTCCTTTTTCTGTCGTTTTAGAAAAATACTTGTGCTGTAACATTTTGTGTTTGACAGCATGATGTTTTTGATGTTGATGGATCTGAACCCAGAGTCTTGATTCCTTTTTTTGACTTCACACAATTCGGAGAGGAAATATGAGCTTCATAAAGATCGTGTTATCGCTTTTCGCAGACTGGAAGCCACCATGTTCCCGCCATGAGAGGAAATTCCAGCCATGCAAAAATCTGCAATGCAAAGCATCCTGAGCTTTGCTTGAGTCTACGCTGCATGGTTGTTAGCTCATAATAAAAGGCTTCCCAGACAGAGAGAGAAACTCCAATGAGTTCTTGTTTGCTGCTTTGTTTGCGCTAAATAGTGTTGTCAGTGTAGATCAACAGAATGTGCAGGAAATAATAGGGCCAAATCATGAACATGTGACCAATGTTTGACCAAACAGCACAGTTTTCTAGACATAACACAAAAAGGTTTGATTTATTGCAAACATTTAAGGTACCAGATCGAAACGTTTCATAATAGTACCATAATTGTTATTTTAAAAACTAAACCTTTCACACTAGTGAAGCACATTAGTTTACTAGGGCCCTGTGAAATCTATTGTATTTTTTCCGAAATTCCATTTTTTCCGTTTAAAATTTCTGGATTCTGTTTTTTAGTTAAATTTCTCTAGGCTCAGTTTTAATGGTTAAATTGAAAGATATTAATCAAAAAGCATGTCTAAGTAACTGAAGTCAAGACATTTAACAGCAAATTATTAAACGTTTCACAAAAAAAATAAAAAATTCAAGGTCCTATGAAATCTGTTTTACATTTTTCTCAAATTCAGTTTTATTTTTACCAAAATCTGTGTTTCCATTAATTTTCTGGATTCCATTGTAATGGTTTCATTAAATTGTAATAATCAAAAGCATCTCTAATTAATTGATTTTATGAAAAATGAATTTCCTATTATTTATTTATTTATGTTTTTTCTTTGCAGAAATACTATTTATAATTTTCCAGTAAATACATTCTGGTCATTTATTTTTCTGGTAAACATAATGCTTTAATAACAATTTTATTAGTAGTAGTACTATCATTAAATTAAGTAATATATTTCTGTCACAGTTTCTTCAAGTTAAACCGCGCTTTTGTTTTGATAGGTTGCTGTGAAGACCTTTAAGTTTCTGTTAATTATAAGCTATGATGATAATTTTTCTCAAATGCTTATTAAGTGACTCTCGGAGCAGTTTACATATAATGAGGCGTCAGATGCTGAAAACACCGCACACTTCACTGTGTGTGTAGTAAACAAAACCTTGCGTCTGTGCTAGTCATTACATGCAGAAAGTGCAGGATTCATATTATAACCCGCATAGTCTTTTTGCGGGTTAGTATTTACAGACACTAGTCCATATCACGTTTTAAGTGTACTGACCTATTTTTGGTTTATTTATCCAACATTTCTTGAATAACATTTAAGTAGTTATTTAATTGTTTTAAGTAATTTTTTTTACATTTCATTTATTAAAAAATAGTTTATTTCATTATTTATTTCATTATCCGCGTTCCAAAAATTCCATTTTTATGACTGGATTCCGCCATTCCGTCTACATTTTCCGCATTGCGGAAATCACAGGGCCCTAGTTTACTCTGAAAGAAAAAATCTTTGAAAGAGAGTGTTTGATCCACTTTTCTTTCAACAGAATTGCTACATTCACACCGTCAGCGTTGATTGACAAGCTTATTTACTAACAGATGTGACTCTCAAATCAGCCTGTGCATACAGATATTTGGAGTCAGTCCCCTCTCACTGGCCTTGTGTATTATCTAGTGACAATAACAATGACGCATTGAATTGATCAAAAGTGATAATGACATTTCAGTTACAGAATGAAGTACTATGCATTATTTATAACTTGCTTGTACACTCTGTGCAGAGCTAGTTGTTAGAAAATAAGGGGATTTTTATGTTATAAGACCCTTAAAAAGGCTTGCTGTCCCATAATCTGTGTGTACTTCTTACACAAAATTAGTGTTTACCCGTTTTAACAGATTATTAACTGCTAATTCACTGTATACAGCTTTTAGCAGCCACAACATAATTTCAAAATGGTGCTATATTTCTTTGAATGATTTCAAATGGTTGAGTAGATCACAAACCATTTCTATGCAGGAAAACTGAAATCCCACTTAGCGTAGCACACTTTCCCGTTTCCGATTTGTACATGAACCTTTGGCCTGTTGTATGTGTGCACTACGACAGAGAAATTTATCAACACTGGTGGATGGGGTATCAGAACATGACAGGGTGTCTCTTCACCTCCTTGTTTTGAGGATTAAAACTGAGAGAATGCCGCCGCTGTGTTCTCGGGCCACGGGCCAAAAGGGCCTAACAATGTGTCCCCGCAAGTCCCCCAACAAAGTACCCAGTGTCCCCAGCAGCAGCAGCACAAGCACTGTGCCAGTAATTGAAATAAATGGCTCAGTTATTCTTTAAAATCTGTGGCTAATGGTTGGAGCTTGACTGCGTTACCCAGGGAACAGCAGAGAGCTGAGAACCAGCCAACCTTTCACCCAAAGGATGTGCTCTGCTCTCTGGATCCATCACAGGGAGACCCCGTCCAGATGAATACGCAGTTAGATATGAAGATGAATGGGAAGGGTTGAGAAATATACTTTTGTGCACTGTGGTTTCTGTGCTCACATCAGTGTTGCTATCATTAACTTTATGTTCATTTTCTCATCCCCATGTCATCCAAGATGTTCATGTCTTTCTCTCAGTATGTCGAAAAGAAATTAAGGTTGTTGAGGGAAACATTGCAGAATTTTTCATGCATAGTGGACTTCAATGCGGTTTAGTGGGTTGAAGGTCCAAATTGCAGTTTCAATGTAGCTTCAAAGAGCTCTACACGATCCCAGCCGAGGAATAAGTGTCTTATCTAACAAAAAATGTATATACTTTTTAACCACAAATGCTCTGATTGACTGTTTCGCTAGATAAGACCTTTATTCCTCAGCTGGGATCGTGTAGAGCCCTTTGAAGCTGCGCTGAAACTGCAATTTGAACTTTCAACCCGATATTCCACATTGAAGTCCACTATGTGGAGAAAAAGCCTGGAATGTTTTGCCCCAAAACCTTCATTTCTTTTCAACTGAAGAAAGACATAAACATCTTTGATGACATGGGGGTGAGACATCTATTGCTTCATTCAGTTTTGTTGTATTGACTTATTCAGTGCCTATGTTTCTACTAATGTGTTTAGAGATGTGTTTGCCTACACGCATATTGTGCTGTTTACTGTAATATGTATTTTGTTGTTTCCTCTTTATTCAGGATTAACAGAGCTGAACAAGATGATGTCTGACGCCAGTGACATGTTGGCAGCAGCCTTGGAGCAAATGGATGGTATTATAGCAGGTAAAATTGTTACCCGTGACTCATGTAGGCTGAAAATGTCAGACTCATTTCATGAAACTTTACTGAGGTTTACAAAGAGTAAGATTAGTGATCTTAACACAATGTTCACTCTCTGACCAAATGCTTTGGCATATGAAGTAATTCATCACTGGCTTATTATAAGACTGACATTTCAAGTTGGAGTCGCCTGTCAGATCACATGATTTCCTGAGGTTTGAGCTATTACGGCATTTACTGTGCCCTGGTTCTGACTGCAAAATTTCAGAGATTATTTTGCCCACACCATGCTTTATTATAAGGTCATACTATCTTTAGAGGTTCAAGTGCATAGGGCTAAACCCCTATTGTAATTGTTAGCATGGGCACGGATCAGCAATCTCCACGTAAAACTGATTGTGCAGTCCAAACCGTAAGTCGTAAAAACGTGAAACTTGGAGGGATGGTAGTACTCACATCACTGACAACGTCAACAAGGCTCAACCCAATCGGCCTGACGGGGGCGCTACAGTGAACAAAAATATGAAATCGCTCATAACTCCTAAACCGAATTCGATCGTGAGCTTGGCGAAATTTTGGGGTATTTCATATTTTTGTAAAAGCCTGCTTTTGCGAACTAGTCCTAGGTTTTTCGCCCTATCACAACCAAACCAGTGCACAAAGATTCTCTGGAGAGTAAATATCAATAATTATAAAAAAAAGTTGAACTTTCAACGTTCGTTGCAAAGTGATGCCAAAACATTTGAAAGGGAAGGGGCCACTTTTAGTAAATTGCCTGTAACTCATGGACAGAAAGAGATGTCTTCGCCAAACTCAGAACACGTATGTAAGAGCTCAATCTGAGGTCACAGGAAAAAAAAAATCACAAAGTTTGGCCACTGGTGGTATAAGAAAAAAATGGTAAAAATTGCTATAACTACGCAACCATTTGTCCTTTCAACATGACAATCGGTGTGCGCGGTCTTGATCCAAAGTGCCACAAGTGTCTATAAGGACATTTGCGTATCTCAAAAAACAAGGCTGCCATTGGCTGACAAAATTTGAGCACCTGTTAGACAAGGTTAACAGAGGCTGATCGGAACGAAACTCGCTGGGCCTGCTCGGCTCATGGCCCCAAAGATCTGAGAGAAATTTGAAAGAAATCAGCCACAATCTGGAAAAAAACACAGCAGTACAATTTTCTGGACTCTTCAGGTCAATAATTATCAAAAAAATGGACCCTTTGGGAGGCTATAACGGGGTCATTTAAAAAAGGGACCTACCCGAGTTTATCCAAAATCCTATAAAGCCTAAAGGAAAGCTCAAATCTTCACAAAACCTGGTGAGCACATGCAACAGGTGATTCTAAGCATCACTAAATTGCTGCTTGCCTCTATATTTATAATTCAGAAATTACATACATTGTGCTAAATGTGAGCTATTGTAAAATATTCTCTTATTCTTGTGTTCTTTTAAGGTCTAATGCGTAGCTCTGCCAATTTTCTTGCACATAATATTGTCTGAATAAAATATGATCTTCTCCCTTTTTCACCTATTTTATTTATTTTTGTCTTTGGCTCTCAGGCTCCAAGGCTCTGGACTACTCCAATGGCATCTTTGATTGTCAGTCCCCAACATCGCCCTTCATGGGTAGCTTGCGAGCCCTGAACTTACTGGAGGACCTCAGGGGCGTTCTGGAGCTCATGGACGCTGAGGAGAGAGAGAGCTTGCGTTGTCAGATCCCAGACTCTACCGCAGACAGTCTGGTGGAGTGGCTGCATGGTCACCTGGTACGTACACCACATTCCAGAAGTCTGGAATTCACTGCGTCTACTCTAGATATGAACATGAGGCAACATACTACGTGTTGCCATGTTGTAAGGAAGTACATGTTTATTTATACTTCCTTTATTTATAGGAAGTGTATTTTCCCGTTAGCCCGGAATCTATTTTCAGTGATAGTCGAAATTATGTTATGTGTTGGTTTGTGCCTGTTGGAAGTATTTTCGATGCTCACCATTTTCTTTCTGACGTAATAAGGATTCAGTGTTATAAATTGTTATTTAAGGTATTATAGCATCATGTGCAGTAACTCTATTCATAGGCAAGACTGAAGTGCAGTTTGGTTTTAGCATTGCCTCAAGATATTATTTAAAACAGATCCAAGAAACATTATTCTTGTGTGTCCTGAGACAGATTGAACAGCTGCCAAGGGAAAGTCGACATAGTTCCATATTTAGTCAGTTTATATGGATTATTGTGTTCACTCAACCAGTGTTCACATTTTGTTGGCACAATAAATGGTGCATGAAAACCCTGAATCTCAAGTGACCCTGTTTTTCTCAGTATTACTTGCTTTTAAGGCATAAAATTAACTGTTTTAAGACATATTGTGTTGGTTTTCAGATGTCTTTTTTAATTAATTATTTGTCTGTTTTTTTTGGACAGTCAAATGGACACATTTCAATCACTGGCGATGTTTACCAGGACAGACTTAATCGTCTGGAAAGTGATAAAGAATCCCTTGTGCTTCAGGTAACTTTGTATACATGCACATGCTGCGCTATTAAAAGTTTGAGGTCGGCAAGATGTTTTAATGTTTTTGAAAGAAGTTTCTCATGCTCACCAAGGCTGCATTTATTATTCAACCACGTAACACCGAAACCGTAGTGTAATTGTTAGAATGGCCAAGGATCAGCAATCTCCATGTAAAACTGATCGTGCAGACTAAACCGTAAGTTGTAGAGACTTGAAACTTTGAGGGATGTCTTTTTTAATGTCTTTTTTTCATAATGTCTTTTTGTCTTTTGTCCAAAGTGCCACAAGTGTCTATAGGGACATTTACGCATATCAAGAAAACATGGCCGCCATTGGCCGATGAAGTTTGAGCACCTATTAGACAAGGTTAATAGAGGCCGATCGGAACAAAACTCGGTGGGCCTGTTTGACTCTCAGACCCAAAGGGCTATGAGAAATTTGAAAGAAATCAGCCACTGGTGGACAATATCGCATTTTTCAAGCATTTTGTACATTGCGTGTTTTTCATATCATGTGATAGAACTCCTCATTCCGAACAACTTTGCCGCTAGAACCACTACTGTCAATCAAATTGTTTGTCAAATGATCAAACAGATGTAAAAAAAAAAACCCTACTTTTCCAAACTAGTCTTTGGTTTTTCCCTCAATCTGGAAAAAAACACTGCGGTACAATTCTCTGGACTCTCTAGGTCAATAATTGTTAAAATGTAGAAATTTACCCTTTGGGGAAGCTATACCGGGGTTGTTTAAAAAAGGTTTTTTTCCCAATTAACCCAAAATCCTATAAAGCCCGAAGGAAAACTCAAAGCTTCACAAAACCAGCTGAGCACAGGCGACAGGTGGTTCTAAACAAGCATACAGTATTTTTTAGGAGAACAGTCATAAACGTTAAAAAACATAATATTTCTGTGGTAAATTACCTGGATTTCCCAAAAATGCTTTTTTTTAAATCATTAATTTGGTGGTTACAGGCTTGCTAAATAATGTTTGTTTTCATATGTGTTTAAATGCGTCTGAACCCCGGAAATTGCTGCTTGCAGCAATATTTTGTAATATATTGTTTTCAAAACATTATAAATGTGTTTTCTGTCACTTTAAACAATTTAATGTGCCTTTGCTGAATAAAATAATTAATTTCTTAAAATAAAATCATCATTCTTTGCAGGTGAGTGTTTTGACGGATCAAGTGGAGGCGCAGGGTGAAAAGATAAGGGACCTAGACCTGTGCCTTGATGAACACCGTGAGAAACTAAATGCCACTGAAGAAATGTTACAACAGGTGGGTTTAAAGATGTTTCTTGTGTATTTGAGACATGGTCTGTGCATTTTGCACAGTAGACCGTGCACAGTGTCCAATCAAAAGCCCATAAAATTGGTTCATAAGACTGATTTTCTTTGTTCAAGCTCCATTTGTGAACTCTTTTTCCTAGGAACTCTTGTGCAGATCAACCCTTGAGACTCAGAAGCTGGAGCTTATGGCAGAGGTTTCCAACTTGAAACTGAAGTTAACAGCCATAGAGAAAGAGAGACTCGATTTTGACGACAGCGAGGTAAGAAGCATGCACGCATGCATAAGGGAAATAATTGTGTAATGATGTCTTTTTTTGAAAATGTCAGTGACTGTGCTTTAATTCTAATGCTAGTCATTGGTTAATTTGTGATTTCACCATTGGTGCACAGAGCCCTTCTGTTTTGACCGCTTTAACATGTTGCAGTTTGCTGGAAAATGACTTGAATGTTTGTTTTGAATGGTGATTCTGCAGTATAGCCAGTCTTTTGTTTCTGTACAAGCCTGAAGCAGAAAGACATGCATTCAACAATGCGATCTGTTAGCGCTCGGATATCTACCAATCACGTCATGTTGTGGTACAGAGGTCTGTTCCAGTGCACTGGAATGTTGGGCTTTTAACTATTCTCTGCTTTGTTTGCTGTCTGGGCAAAATGGCAAACGCAAAAACAGCCTTTAAACAGCCAGATACCATTTCCTCTCCAAAAAAAGGTTTGGGTGGCCTCTCTTCTCTCTAGAAAGTAGTCATTACCACTAAGGACTATGCCCCAACGTGGGTGTATAGGAAGGGTCCTCAGCGAGAGAGTGTTGGGATCCACTGAAATGGTTTTCCATATCGGTGGTTTCAACTATTTCAGATAAACCTGCCCTAAATCATGTTTGGCCAGTCACATGTAGCTCACAAAAACACTTCCTGTCAAAGTGGGTGTTTCTTGGCCTAAATAAGCAGAAAACTAGAATATTTGTGTAGGTTGATTGTTAAAAGTCTAGCGACTTGAGACTAAGTGTACAGACTTTTATCTTACAAACTCCAGCTGGCCTTGTTGTCCAGGGCTGCCTTTAGTCCTTATCCATAACATTTTTTATTTAGACTAAGGAAACTGTTATGACTTGAAACAAGAATTTTCTTTAAACAAGAAAATCGAGGATGATTTCAGGTTAGGGAGATGAACCAGTCTCTGCACCTTCGCCTTCATAGTCTCAAACAGAAATAAGGTTTTGTCTCCTATTGTTGTTCCATTTTTCTTAGAGTATTCTAGAACAGAGACACAAAGTATTGTTTAAACTGTGCACTAATTAGCAAGTTTGGTCTAGGTTGGTCAACACATTCATCAAAGATTTAAATTATTTCTGCTGTTTCCTGTTATTTTGCTACCACATAATTTACTGTCTCAAGAAGACTCCTGTTTGTGTCCCTAAATGTCCTCTATTTATCCTGTTAAGACCAAGGTTATAATATGTCATTTTAGATCTTGAAAAACTATCAGAACTACTGTAGCCTGAAATACTTAATGTACACTGCTGCTCAAAAGTTTGTGGCCGGTAAGGCTTTTGAAACGTTTTTGAAATGAAGTTTTTTTTTATGTTCAACAAGCCTGCATTTAAAGGTGACATATCATGAAAATCTGACTTTTTCCATGTTTAAGTGCTACAGTTGGGTCCTCAGTGCATCTACCAAATCAGAAAACAACCCCGTACATTTTTTTTTATTTTGGTAAGCCTTTTTCTGCAAGCTAGTGAAAAAACAAGCCACTCAGATTTTGCTCCCCCTGTGATGTAGAAAGAGGGTCTTATTATCGCCCCTAAATCTGCACTTTTCCATCCACGGCGCTGCCACTATGTTTTTCAAGTGACAACGGTGTACCAGATCTACCGCCATGGCAAAAATTCAAGCAAAGCATGCTAACTGTTCTGTCTTTGGCTGCACAGAACACTATTTAGAGTCCCAGCCTCAGAGGAGACAAGAGAGCAGTGGCTTTATCGATTTATTGACTATATATTACACTGCTGCCACACAGATCTAATATAAACAAGCAAGTTCTTTCCCAGCTGTTTACTTTTACAAATATAAACAACTGTTTTTGTAACTCATGTTTGTTTTTAACATAAACTTGTGTGTATTCAACAGAGTAAGCGCAATAAGACATGAAAGAGAACTTAGTTTAGTACTCACATGCTGTGTGACGGCCGCTTTTTGTGCGCATGCTTCAGATGTGTTCATTCAGAGTATCTGAGATACGAGCTGAAAAGGCACACTCCTATTCTAGAAAAGGGGGTAAGGAACAGCAGCAGCATTTTTATTCAAGACATCCATGAAAACAGTGCGTTTCTGTTTTCACTCAAAATAGGCATTTTCAAAAGGATATAATCAGTGATCTGTGAGGTATTTTGAGCTGAAACTTCACAGACACAGTCTGGGGACAGCTGAGTCTTATAATGAGATTATATTGAGACTTATTGAGGCTGAAACCCTCCACCTCCCCAGCTCCACCTGTATAGACCTGCTACAGGTTATTACATATGTGACCCTGGACCACAAAACCAAATAAAGCTATATAAAAAAGCTTTCCATTGATGTGTGGTTTGTTATGATAGGACAATATGTGGCTGAGATACAGCTATTTGAAAATCTGGAATCTGAGGGTGCAAAAAAATCAAAATATTGAGAAAATCGCCTTTTAAAGTTGTCCTAATGAAGCTCTTAGTAATGCGTATTACTAATCAAAAATTAAGTTTTGATATATTTATGGTAGGAAATGTACAAAATATCTTCATGGAACAAGATCTTAATATCCTAATGATTTTTGGCATAAAAGAAAAATTCATCATTTTGACCCATACAATGTTTTGTTGGTTATTGCTACCAATATACCCATACTACTTAAGACTGGTTTTGTGGTCCAGGGTTACATATGTTATTAGTGCAGCAGCAGTAAGTTTTAGAATGTCTAAGACCAAATACATTAACATTGTGATGTCCATTAGCATGTTAAAATGTTCTGAGGTGTCATAATATGTATTTTAAAATGCATTACATTTCTGTGATGGCAACGCATCATTATTCCAGTCTTCAGTGTCAGATGATCCTTCAGAAATCATTGTAATACACTCATGATTCGGTGCTCAAGAAACACTTCTTATTATTGTTATTACAACATGTATTATTATCACAGTAGAAAACAATTGTACTGACCCCAAACTTTTGAACTGTAGTGTTTTCCGATTGTCCTTAAAATTTCCGGATCACTGCTCCAAGTGGATGCATCTGTATTTTTTTTTTTTTTTTTTCACTGAGTGTTTACGACTTGAGGCTGCTCTGTTGTTTATTGAATCATAAATCCGTGGCTGAATGCTAGACATTCTGACAAAGAGCTTGGCCCTAAAAAGCCTGAATGCTGAATGGAAGCTTGTCACTTGATTCTTGTTTTTTTTCACTCGTAAAGCATTTGTAAAGATTGAATACTTAGTCTGTTTGTTAAACCTTTTCACTCTTCTCTTTGAAGCCCTTTGAAGCAAAATGGTTTAAGAATTATAAAAAATTGTTTAATCTGTGAGTGTTTAATATTATTAAATATTAATAACTAGATCCGTCAGTTAACAGCCCTCATTTTATTTTTGTGGTAATCTGCAGCATGCACATGCAGTCGGCAGTTTAACTTTAAAGGAGAAGTCCACTTCCAGAACAACAATTCACAAATAATTTACTCACCCCCTTGTCATCCAAGATGTTCATGTCTTTCTGCCTTCAGTCGTAAGGAAATTGTTTTTTGAGGAAAACATTTCAGGATTTTTCTCCATATAATGGACTTGATTGGTATCCTGATTTTGAACTTCCAAAATGTAGTTTAAATGCAGCTTCAAAGGGCTCTAAACGATCCCAGGCGAGGAAGAAGGGTCTTATTTAGCAAAGCGATCTGTCATTTTTTTCGGAAAATGTTTTTTTTTTTTTATACTTTTTAAGCACAAAAGCTCGTATTGCACAGACTCTGGGATGCGCGTCCATCACGCTACGTACTATTGAATCATGTCGAAAGGTCACGCATAGGTGGAACTACAGACCCAGTGTTTATAAAGTGAACGCGCAAAGACTAAGAAAGTGCAAGTAAGTTTGTAAACGCTGTTTACAAACAAAAAGGTACAATAATGTCCTCCTCTTAAGTTGCAGGACAAAATAATTTCGGCATACTCAGTACACAGATGATGAACTTACATGTGATTCGTCGTAGTGACGGGAAGTTCGAATCATTATACCGACTCGGACGTTTGAGTCTCGTTCAACAAAATGAACAGATTTTTTTTTTCAAGTCATTTCGCTCATTTTAGCAAAATATAATTAAAATATTACGTGTTACTTCCCTAACACATCTACTGCTTACACAAACGTTGATCACACTACAAATAAGACAAAACCATAATGCTATAAGAAACAGAAAAGATTCATTCATTGTTTACCAGTCTATGATTCGCTCACCTCACCTCTTGTCTGACAAGTTTTCGGGTTTGAATCGTTCGTTTATCACGTGACAGCCCCATAAGATGAACGAACGACTCAAAACCCAATGACTCGAAACAGGTGAACTAATTCCAGTACAGAATCTAATAGGATGTTGCACGTGCGACTGAACGAATTACTCCCCAAGACGACTCGTTCTTCCCGAGTCACATTAAAGATTCGTTCAAAATGAAAGAATCGTTCAAGAACGACCCGTTACTAATTCGTAGCATCGTGGACGCGCATCCCAGAGCCTGTGCTACATGAGCTTTTGTGGTTAAAAAGTATACAAATGTTTATTTTTCGAAAAAAATGACTGATTGTTTCGCTAGATAAGACACTTCTTCATTTTGAAAGTTCAAAATCAGGGCACCAATGAAGTCCATTATATGAAGAAAAATCCTGAAATGCTTTCCTCAGAAACCATAATTTCTTCACGACTGAAGACAGAAAGACATGAACATCTTTGATGACAAAGGGTGAGTACAAACATTTTTAAAAATATAAACATATGTGTTTTTTTATATATACATAATAAATATACACAGTACACACACGTAGTATGTAAACATAAATATATTTTGAATTGAATCGTTTTGCAGCCCTAATTCATTTAACAGTAAATTTCACACACTCATGTAGTGTGTAAACATAAACATATTTTGAAATGATTAATCACGGCTAATCGTTTTCAGCCCTATTTCATTTAACAGTAAATTTCACATTGTTAAATATTAACAATAAAGTAATTTGTTGTTGCTAAAATGTTTTTTTCTTTTCAGGGTTTGATTTTGGAAATCAACGAACTGAGATATCGCATTTCGGAGATGGAGACCGAACGGTTACAGTATGAAAAGAAATTGAAATCCACCAAGGTGAGTTACTGGTGAAAACAACAATTGACATTTCCGTCTTTAAGCTTGCGTAGCGTTTTCTCTTCTTCTTTTGTCTCTCTTGCATAACCTGTCATCTTTCTTGTTATCAAGTGTGTATTTTCCTTTTCCTCCTTGGCTAACCTCTCTGCCGCTAGTCGCTAATGGCCAAAGTCTCTAGCCTGAAACTCAAAATGGGCCAGATGCAGTATGAGAAACAGAGGAAGGAACAAAAAATCCAGGCGCTCAAGGTCGGCATACCTCAGGGTGGTTACTGCTTGTGGTTATTTTTGCACTGTAACTTTGCTTTCTGGCAGTTTAAAGTTGAAACATTTCACATATACAGTGGCCACGTTGAATATTTTATCATCAATGCAGTGACATTCAGTGTTGCTCCGGAGTGCAAATGCATTATGAGGCCACCGTTAATGAGCGTATTCACTCATGTCACTATGAATTCAAACTTTTAACTGTCTCAGTTTGACTGAGAGCTTCATAGCCCTCCATTTTGGACAATTTTGCACAGACAAAGTTCTCATCATGATTCGAAAGCTGCTCATTAAATCTGCCCTCCTCTGCAAGCAGTGGCAGCAGTGTAAGATCTCAGCATGTTTAATTAACCACAAGTATGCTTTAGTGTGAGGCTCTATGTGATGTTTAAGCTGAGACAGCTAAATTTCAGTCTGCTTTATAATGCAGGAAAAGCTATTTGTGTCGCTACATCCTACTGTAGCATACTGTTAAGCCACATGCTTCAAAAAGCTCAGTGTGAGGTTTGCATGATTGTGCTGCTCTAGGTTTTTTTGGTGTTGTAAACTTCCTTCCCACCCTGTCAGTGCATTGAACTCTTGAATGACGGTTTTGAATGTGATCTTGATTAGTGTAGACACATATTTAGGATAATTAATTGAATATTCAGCTTTTTGAGAGATTTGACAGATAATCCAATCACTGTGCATGCTTGGCCAATTAACAAAAACATGTCATGTGCCGTGTACTGAACTCTGTAGTAATTAGTAACTGCATGGTTTGGTATTACTGGGTGTTTAAACTTGGTGGTCCGGGCTTTATATCAGAGTTGTGAGATGTGTGTTTAATGTTTAGGAGGAGCTGGTTACGTTGAGAAGGCAGCTGGATGGCAGAGATGGTGATCTGAGGAGGCTGCAGGATGAGACGGGGTCCAGATCCCCAACGCCTGCAGGCCTAGACAGCACAGAGAGAGGTGGGTCATGCATAGTTGCTGTTATTCACACTTAGTAATCACAGTATGGCCTGTCTCAGCATGTCTATACAGGGGTCTAGTTTTGTCTTGTCATTATGCTGTCTGTGATGCTGTACTGACTAATTTTGTTTTGTTTGTTTGTTTTTAAATAAAAGCTGGTGTAGATCACAATTATTGTGATAGTTCTTGCTTTGTTTTTGTATCTATTGTTTGTTGTTTTTGTTTGTTTTTTTTTTAATTTTAAACATTGTTTTATACTTGTTGTTTATTATATATATATATATATATATATATATATATAATTTGCTTTACTTTTATTTTAGTTTTTGTTTTATATTTATTGTTTGTTTTTCCCTTGTTATTTTTGTTGTTATTGTTTTTTGCTTTGTTTTTGTTTAATTTGATTTGTTGTTGTAGTTTTTTGCTTTGTATTGCATTGGTTTATTTGTTTTTTTATTATTATTATTTTATTATTTTTTATTATTTTATTTTTTATTATTATTGTTTTTTTGTTTGTTTTTTTTACTTTAGTTATTTGTTTTGTTTAGCTTTTGATATTTGTTTTTTGTTTGTTATTTTCCTTTGTTTTGATTAGTTTTTGTTTGTTTATTTGGATTTGGTTTTGGTTTTATTTATTTTTTATTTTTTGCTTAGTTTTTGCTTTTTTAAATTTATATATTGTTTGTTTGTTTATTTTTTTAAACATGGCTTTTTTTTAACATTTTGTTTTTATTTATTTGTTTTTAGTTTTATTTTCTACTAGTTTTTGCTTTGATTTTTGTGCATTGTTTTCCCTTGTTATTTAGTTTTTTTGTTGTTCTTTTTTGCTTTGCTTTTATTTTGGTTTGTTTTTATTTATTGTATTTTTTTGCTTTGTATTGCTTTGATATTTATTTATTTTCTGTTTGGATTTTTTTTT